>OMKL01000633.1:10620-23052 GCA_900302295.1 Parasudis fraserbrunneri
GTGCTATTGGATCGCAGACATAGTTGTCGCTAACAGGTGATTGTAATCTAATAGCAGGTGATTATCATAAGATGTCAACTGACCAATGAGCTGTGGCATTGTGCCATATTGTATGGCAAAACACATGAGAATACTATCAATTACACTTGTAAATTGCGAAATTCTAACAGTTTTCTCCGTTTCACTTGTGATTCTAAAATCAATTGATAACAGACACTGTATCCAAGCCTTGTCTTTTAATTTACCAAACGGCTAAATGCAAAAATAAAAACAGCAAAAATGGCAAAATCCAAGTAATGCTTCTCCACAACTACTAAACATTCTGTCTACATAATCGGCAACAGAGTAGTGAAATTGGGCACTTTGTCTGAAAAACTGAAATCCAACCAGATCTTGTGAGGAGCAAAAAGAAAACAAGGAGACTTAAGCGTAAACTCTTGAGGCCTGTAGGATCAAACCCCATGTCTCTTTATGGCCCACACAGACAGCCCTGTGCCAGTCAGAGCAGCCTGAAGGACATCAACTGGGACAGCTCCCAGTGGCAGCCGCTGATCCAGGACCGCTGCTTCCTCTCCTGGCTCGTCAAGATCCCCTCGGAGCAGGAACAGCTCCGCGCCCGCCAGATCACTGCCCAGCAGATCAACAAGCTGGAGGAACTCTGGAAGGTATGTAGCCATCAGTCTGGAGCTTTCGATGGTGCACATGCTTTCATATTGCACGCTCACACTCAAACACAAAGTACAGGTGTAAGCTGGAATGGATAAATGAGCCATGGGAAAGAGTAGTCAAACCCAAACAGTATTAGCATGGAAACAGAGGTCTCCTGTTTTACTAACATAGTAAAGTCATAGACTTTTCAGAAAATGTTGTTGAGCTACCTCATTTTTGTTATCAGCCCAAATGCACACATTCCATGTGTGAGTCCTCAGCATGTGAACTATCTAGGGCTGGGTATCATTAGAAATGTTTCGATACCGGTGCCAATACCGATGCCTGGGATTCGATACTGGTGCCAAAACGATACCTTTGCTGAGTTATGTGCGTTGCGTGTGCTGTATGAGCCAATCAAAGGCATTGTTACATTTTGGATTGGTTGAACAGAGGAAACGGCCAATTACCAGCCTTATATCTTTGAGCAATTATGCTTATTGGCTCACTCACTGATTCTGATGAGATTAACTACA
Source organism: Parasudis fraserbrunneri (assembly GCA_900302295.1). NCBI lineage: Eukaryota > Metazoa > Chordata > Actinopteri > Aulopiformes > Chlorophthalmidae > Parasudis > Parasudis fraserbrunneri. The sequence goes on from OMKL01000633.1 coordinate 11,805, forward strand.
TACTTTGGTATCGACATTTGGTATAGAATGACACAGCATTCTTCGATACTTGATAGTATTGAAGCAATTTGATCAATACTATAAAATTATCGAACTTGATAACCCAGCCTTAGAACAATCACAGTGTCAGTTCTAGCCCTTTTTAACTGCAAGGCTTTCTTTGCTCTTCTTGTAGGGGGTTCTTCCCTTAAGTCTTCCCTTAAAGCTAGGAAAAGTTGAAGTGGAGGGAAAAAGCTAGGAAAAGTTGAAAAGGAAGGGAAAAGCTGGGAAAAGTTGAAATGCAAGGGAAAAGGCAAGAAAAAGTTGAAATGAAAGGGGAAAAGTTGCCATGCTTTATGCAGTTGAACCATAGTCTTGCCTTTTGTGTTCTTGCAGGACAACCCCAGTGCCACCCTGGAGGACCTGGAGAAGCCCGGTGTGGATGAGGAGCCCCAGCATGTGTTGCTGCGCTACGAGGATGCCTACCAGTACCAGAACATCTTCGGCCCACTGGTCAAACTGGAGGCTGACTATGACAAGAAGCTTAAAGAGTCCCAGGTACCCACTGCCATTACTTACTAGTTTACTTTATATGTTTTAGGTTGGTGAGAAAGATTTGAAATGAGTTAAAGGGCCACTTTGTCGATTTTCAACCTAAATCCTACCGTTCTGTTGTGAGGACATGTGATAATCGGACATAAAACTTACCAACATGCTCTGTGTCTCGAGAGCTCGGCCGCATCAGCCCCCAAGAAACCCCAGCCGAGAGCAGACTTCTGGTGAAATGCAGAAGCTGTTTCCAACTGTAGTTGGCCCAACTCGAGGAAAGTCTAAGAAATGGTTGCGGAAATAGCTTCTGCAGTTCACTAGTTTCTTGGGGGGGGGGGCTCTCAAAACACAGAACACGTTAGTAAGTTTTATGTCTGATTATCACATGTCCTCCTCACAACAAAATGATAAGAATCAGGTTAAGAATTACTTAGGAGAGTTTTTATTGTAACCAAAGAAACCTATACTTGCCCCTTCCAGTTGAAAAGTTTTAATGAAGTTCCTCACTAACCTAATTTCCCATGAAATGTAAAAAGAAATCTGGTCAAAGACCCAGACATGGTGTTTGATCATAGCAGGGGCTGTTGTAGTTTCTTTAATGTCAGCAATTACAGTCCAACTCATTTGCCTTGTATTTTTCACCCACAGACCCAAGATAATATAACGGTCAGGTGGGACCTGGGGCTGAATAAAAAACGGATTGCTTATTTCACACTGCCCAAGACGGACTCAGGTGGTAATTCTTTCAACTCACTACTTATTTAGTCTCCCAGTGGGTCTGTTGTGCATATAGAACCCACCCCCAGCATCGCACGCAGCATCCCCATACCTGCATCCTCGGTGGTGTGGTGTGCTTGTCTTTTGTTTCGTTCTCTCGTGCCGTTTTGTGTGTGTGTACGGTATGGTATTATTTGCCTCATTACCAAAAACCATCACTCACATTTAGCCGTGTGCATGTTGAACAGAGAGGTTTCTAACTTTGTGTCCTTTCACTGGTGGCTGGTCACAGATATGCGGCTGATGCAAGGTGATGAGATTTGTCTGCGCTACAAAGGAGACATGGCCCCACTGTGGAAAGGCATTGGACACGTCATCAAAGTTCCCGACAGTATCCTTTTCACTTTTGAGGCAGATCACTCCAAACGCCAGTTCTTTGCAGTGATTGCCTCTCACCTTACCGCAATTGTTCCCGATCCACTTTTTGTAGAGGGCTCACTTTTCAGTGAATCCGCACCATCTCTCCAAACTTTTTTTCTTCTTCCTGAGATAAGATCACAAGTAAATAATCTGTGTCTAGGATGCTCGCAGGAAAGGTAATAGTTTCATTTTCTGGTTATGACTAGCAAGCATATCTTAAATTCCACATGTCTGAGGTGCTTTACTAGATGCCATATGCTGTTTGTGAGCCCGCCAGAGTGGGGGAAACATAGCAATATTATAAAGTTTAAAACTTGAATTAAGAAATTTGTGAAGCGCAAGTCATTATCCTCATACTTAAGTGTTTTTGTGTCACCCCTTTCCAAGCTATTGCCCGGCAGGGCTCTTGTGTAGCAATGTTGTCGCTCTGTACTACCTTCATTTTGTTCTTTCTATTAGCAGGAATAAAGCCTCTTTAAGCCTGTATATCTTCTAACCATCTTGCCACAGGAAGAAAGGCTACTTTTGCTATACTGATTTCCTTAGCATCCTTCTTTGTAAAAGACTATGGAGATGAGATTGCTATTGAGTTGCGAAGCAGCGTCGGAGCACCTGTGGAGATACCCCACAACTTCCAGGTGGATTTTGTGTGGAAGTCCACTTCCTTTGACAGGTATGTTGCCAGTTTATCCTTTAGTTACACCCCGATTATTGTGAGTTTATGTCTGATATGTGTCCACCTTAGGGATGGGTACAGAAGACCGTAGTATTGATAAGCACCGATGTTACCGGTTCTGCTATCGGTGTTGGAGAAATGAACAAAATAGTTTTCCTTTTTATCTCACCAACTCTGTCTCTAATTTGCAATAAGATTAAGACATTTGTCTATGATGCACATTCGCTGTTCTCAATCCAGAAGAGAGCTCTCTTTCTCTGAGCCTGTTGTATGCATGAGGGGTGGGGGCCAGCTCTCTCTCACACACACACACGCATACAGAAACCCTGCTCTTAGTGACAGTGGCGGAGAGAACTAAACACTCTGAAGTCTGGTTACACTTCACTGGAGTTGTTGCTGATGATGCTTGTTGCCCCAAGTGCAGCAAGTCTTTTGCATGTAAGGATGGAAATACAAGCCATCTTTCTAAACCAATCTTTTGCATCCTATCCTTTTGTCTCTTATTTTTTACTATTTATATATCTTCATATTTTTTTTTATTTTTTTTTTGCATCTTATATTTTGTCTTTTCTATTTTCTATTTGTATGTCTTATTATTTTTATTGTATCTTATATTTTATATCTTGTCTTTTATATTGCTGTTTCCTAATGGAGCCCCCCAGCAAATACGTTTTTCACACGTTTGTACCTGTGACAATAAACATCTTGAATCTTGAAACATCTAGCAAAAGTGCATCACATACAGGCGGAGAAATGCATTTTTTTTTTCGACTGCCTAGCTCGTAGTTCATCTCTCGTTGCCCCATCCACCTCAGGTATGTTATGTATGCTAGCAGCCTAGAGCCCACACGGAGTTAACTCATTTATACAAACATGTTTCTTTTGCTGTAAATAATTGTTTATTTTATTTATTTTACATTTCAATTATCACATTATAGTCTGTAATAGTGATTTGTTCAAAACAATGCTATTGCAGTTGCTACTCAAGAATGTTAATTTATATACAGTACATATGAGAAAATCAAGCAATGTTAATTCTGTTTTTACTTTGTTTTTTCTCTTAAAAAAATAACAAAAAGATCCAATAAAAGTACAGTTAAAGTACCGGATCGATAGGCAGTATTGGTAAGAGTTGTAGTACTGTTAAAGTACCACATCCATAAGCAGTATCCGTAAGAGTAGTTGTACCGTTAAAGTACCAGATCGATAAGCAGTATAAGTAGTATCGGTAAGAGTAGTAGCACCGTTAAAGTACCAGATTGATAAGCAGTATCAGTAAGAGTAATCGTACCATTTAAAGTCTTAACGATACCCATCCCTAGTCCACCACCTCAACGTTTCTACAACTCTGATCCATATTGTATCTATATTGATGCAGAATGCAGAGTGCTCTGAAAACCTTTGCGGTGGATGAGACCTCGGTTTCGGGCTACATCTACCACAAGCTCCTGGGTCATGAGGTGGAGGATGTCATCATCAAGTGCCAGCTGCCCAAGCGCTTCACCGCCCAAGGCCTGCCGGACCTCAACCACTCCCAGGTCTGACCCAGAAAGCACAGAACTGAAACTAGGTTGCCAAGCGGAAATCGAAAGCATTTTTTTGTTACATTTGAATATGGCTTTCTGTCTTTGCTTGAGATGGAGAGTATTCATTCATAATGGATAGTTTTGGAAAAGTTAAGAGAGGCTTAAACCCTCTTAACCCTCCTTCCTATCAGTGCACCAGCAAAACAACAAAGAAATAAGCCTTATTAATGAAATTGTTGATAAAACTGTTGTATAATAGCAATATTACACTCAAAGCCGTGCTTTACCATGATTTTGGCACTGCTGTGCTGATCTACGGCACTCAGCTTTCAGCCTCATGCAGTGCCAAAATCTCACTGTATGGCACTACTTTTACTGTATTATTGCTCAATTATAGACGTGTTATAGCTCAAATAAAGCATTAAAATCCTGAGATGGAGAAGAAGTGCCTGACATTGACCTAGGATTCAAATGAAAATTGTGTTTTGTTTGTTTCTTTCAAGTTTGTTAATAGCCTTTTTGGTGTGTGTGTTTTACTATAGGTGTACGCTGTGAAGACGGTGCTACAGAGACCACTCAGTCTGATCCAGGGTCCCCCTGGCACAGGCAAGACTGTCACCTCTGCCACCATCGTCTACCACCTGGCCAGACAGGGCAATGGGTAAGACTGGACACTATCGGTGGCACTATGGAAATCGGAGATAAAAGGCTGGATTTGTGTAATACTTTTCCAAAGTTCACTTAAGTGCTTTTCATAGTCTGTTGCACCCACCTGGGTGGCGCATGGCTGCCCCAGCTCAACAACAGTGAAATTCTCTGTCTGCAGATAATGCCCTGAGATGAAAGTCATACTCATTTACCAACTATCCCAGGCCCAACCCAAACATTTCACCACCTGATTCTCAGCACTGTTGTCCTAACCATGGAACTTGAATGGATGGATAGGGTTTTTCCTGGTGTATTATGGTCAATTACTTTGGTATACCGAGAGATGGCCTCTGTAGAATTTTGATAACGTTGTCATGAAAATGATCATTGTACCACGGCATGGTCAAATACGATGATTAGCTGAGGGGCAATCTGAAAACGTACACTTAAAAAACTTTCAGACTCCATTTTGACAATATGGCAGTTGCACGGATAAACTTGTTAGTTGGGGAACTATGGATCGATCTCCGTGTGTTCATCCATTAGTTAGTCATACTGTAATGTTGACTATGTGCCGCTAGGAGGCGGTCTGGAGCTTTAAAGTTGACTATCCCTCAACTTTATGCAAATTAGTCCATCCAGCATGACGTGCCTGGCTCACGAAACTTGGACCAAACTGTCAAACCAGGCGATGTAGTTCTAAAAATTAAACAAGATTCTGCAGTGGCATTACATTGTCAGAAACATATTTTAGTGAATCCCTTAGGTGGAAAAAGAAAACGTATATGAGCAAGTCCCCATGTTTTTTCTGTTTGAAAATGGGGAGCAGAGAACCAGGGACCACCCAACTAGCAGCACGTTTATCCAATTAGGTGAATTCCATGATGGGAATTTTTCTGATTGGTTGAAATGGGAAGAGAGTCTGTTGCTAGGGTCACCCATCAAGTGGCCAGTTGAGTGGAGGGAGTCCTCGCCGGATCTGGTGCAGCTGCACCACTCTGTGCTGCAGAGTAAAGTTATTACTAGGGGTGTCCTGATACCACTTTTTTCAGACCAAGTACAAGTGCTTCCATTTGGGTACTTGCTGATACTGAGTACCAATATGAGTACTTAATAATACCATTAAATTGATTATGTCAAAGTTAAATAGTAAAGTTTTATGTTGGTCATAATGACAAAGTTTTGTTTTCATCATACTCTCTGTCTTCCTCACATGCTCAGCAAACACACACACACACACACACACACACACAGAGTAGCCCCGCCTCCTCACTCAATGCTGCTCTCTCAACTTGTCTCATCTGCTCCACTTACAGTTTCTCAAAGTGAGTCTTGTCACTCTTTTATGTTCTAAGATGTTATTTGCTCAAATGGCCTTCCATACTCTTTGGTCTTGTTGTCACTTTGGTAGCTTACTAAAGACGGCAAGTGCAGATTGCATTTTGATTGACAAAGAAAACAACAGGAAATACTTAGCATTTGAGGCAAATTAACAAGGAATGGCAAAGGATTCCAGCAACACCATACTGTATGCAAGCGATTATACAGAACAGTGCCAAGGAAAGGTTCTAGCACAACAAATTTAGCAAAGCACCTAACGTTAAAGGACCGACACTCCGACCTCTATAAGTTAAAGATTTCCGAGAGGTTGATGACAGGTCTGCACGTCTCTAGCGGGTCTGCGCGTGTCTTGTCACGCCTCTTGACAATTTAGCAGAGCATGCTGACATGCTGTCATTGCTCCTCTTCTGCCTACCTGCTCAACCGATGAGAGGTTAACGTCACATTGCCGTAAAGTGGTATCAGGTGCAGTTGTATCGGAGTAGTTTTACGAGTACAAGTACATGAGCACAGTATCGGACCCGATCCTGGTATCGGTATCGGGACATCCCTAATTATTACCACAATGATATTGTTGTCACTGACTGACCCAAGGGGGGAACTGGTGGGGGACGATATGTTTTCTATTTACTTGTTTTGATCTAGATGAGTTGATAATCGGCTTCACATTTGTTTGTTCCGGGGGGAATGATTCCACTTCGCGGAGGCAACAGCGTGTCTGGAGCTGTTTAGACCTCCATGTTGTAGAGTGATTCTGTGGAACGAACAGTGCAGTGTTTGTTATCCCGTAATGCATGTTTGTCACAACAACGTCCCTGCTTGCTAGCACATACCTGGGCCACAGAAAATGTCATACAATTTCCCTATGTACGTGCAAGCTCGCTGGTATTCACTCAGACTCACAACATGTATCACACACCAAGCACACCTAAATGGTTGTTATATAGTCTGGTAAGAAATGTCAAACAAGGAAACTCACCCCAAACTTTATAAAAATCCACTTTGTATTACTTACTAGACTATATATAATGCTACAACAAATAAGTAGGTATGCTTGGTGTGTGATTACATGTTGCGAGTTTGAGCGAATATGAACTTGCAAGTGCATGGGGAAATTGTAAGACATTTTCTGTGGCCCAGGTATATGCTAGCAAGCTGGGACGCTGTTTTGACTAGATTGCACAGTGCATGACACTCAGAAAAGTGGAATGTTCAACTGCCACAGGAATGTTCATCTAAATGGTACCTTTGCCATAGTAGCATAGTAGTAGTCTCATGCACCAACCCAATGCAAATTTCTATGACAACATTATCAAACATTCTATGGCAGCCAGTTTTAAGGTGTACCACCAGTCAAATGACCATTCAAGAATGTAGATTTTAAGTGGAATGGCCATTTCTATCTACAAGTTGTATGGTCCTATGCCTCTCCATGGTGTGTGTGTATGTGTATCCTGCAGGCCGGTCCTGGTGTGTGCTCCCAGCAACATCGCAGTGGACCAGTTGACTGAGAAGATCCACCAGACGGGGCTGAAGGTGGTTAGGCTGTGCGCCAAGAGCAGAGAGGCTATTGACTCCCCAGTCTCCTTCCTGGCCCTGCACAACCAGATCAGCAACATGGACAGGTCAGAGGCCTGCTGCGGAACTGCAGAAATGCAGTTCTACTAGAACTGGACTCGGGGATGAGATGTTCTATGATGTGGTCTGAAATTCCTGCCTTTTGAAGAACCCCAATTCCTACTGATTCCTGATCTTCTTTGCCATTAGCCTCATCTTTGACTTGAGACTCAAGTTGTCGGGCTGTGATAGCTGATCATTTTCCTTATTGTGGAATTTTAACAGTTATACTAGATGTTTAAACACTACCAAGCTTAAGATACCTTCCCCACATAGTGCCACTTTCAATCGTATTAAATTATTTCCCTGTCTCAGCCCACTTCTCTTTGAAGAAGTCGCCTTTGAAGTTGCCTTATTTTAAACGGTGTCCTCCCACACAAGCGCAGCATTTCACTGTAACACCCGTTTTGATGCGGCTATTTCAAGCCGCGTCCCCGGATAGCTGGTTGTACCATTGTAGACTCACTGTAATAATTATCCCTTCCACGCTTGTGTGTAGTCACCCTGCTGCGCTCTCTGCTTTCCCTCCCCCTTAGCATGCCGGAGCTCCAGAAGCTGCAGCAGCTGAAAGATGAGACCGGGGAGCTGTCTTCTGCCGACGAAAAGCGATACCGGGCCCTCAAACGCACTGCCGAGAGGGAACTTCTCATGGTAAGGAGGAGAGCTTCACTAGTATTTTCCTAAAAAGTGGAAACAAGGAATGTCAACTGATCAATTTGATTTCTTCTCAATGGCTGTTGACCAGTGACTCAAATTAGATTTTTATGGTCCCCCTACCACTCCCCACATGCATGCATTCATAAACTTTGTGTATGCAGAGGGACTGTACTGTATCCCTTTCAGATCAGAGGTGTAGCAGTAATACTCCTGGGGGCCTTCTTGGCTGTCATTATTGATACAATGGTGTTGCTCCTACAGTCAGCATCACTGAAGTACCCAGAGTGACGGTAAAGAACGCCCTTGAGAGTGTTATGGCCTTTATAAAAAGATTACCAACTGGGAGTGGAATGATTCTCCAAATCAACCATTCACACAAACACATACACATTGATGGCTATGCTGCTGATGGACTATCAGTCTTGATTTGTAAAGAAAAACACTTTTCTTTCTTTTTTCTTTTGTTTTTAACATTTATAGATAATAGATGACAAATAAAAGCATATGAGATAGAGAACAAATATTCTCACCCATAAACAGTTATGTGCCTACAACAATGTCCATTCAGGGCAAAACCCTCTCCAGAGTGTCTCAGACAGGAGAGCGTGCTCCCCTCCCAACCCTGGAGGTGTTCTATAACACTGACTCAGCCGTCTCCCATGAGGTGACCCATGTGGAATGATCTCCTCCTACTCTGTCCCTCCTCCTCCAGAACGCTGATGTCATCTGCTGTACCTGTGTGGGGGCCGGGGACCCCCGTCTGGCCAAGATGCAATTCCGCTCCATCCTTATCGACGAGAGCACCCAGGCCACCGAGCCTGAGTGCATGGTTCCTGTGGTGCTGGGAGCCAAACAGGTAGGCCCATATACCAACCACACAGAAGCATTCCTCGTAATCGTCATCAGCAACATATTACTAATAACATATGTTATTAGAACTGTAGATGGATGTGTTTTATTTTCATCTTTTTAAAAGGCCCAATCTGTGATTTTACTTTTTTGTACCACAATCAATGTGGAGTATATTCATATACATTCTTGGAAGAGTTTGATCTGTAGATGGATAACACGGTATCTGGAACTTTCTTAACCCATTGTATAATGGAATATAGATCTGTTATACACCATTACATTACCAATGTAAACAAACCTTTTTCAGCCACAAAATACAGCAAATACAATTACCAGTTGTCTCACGGTAGTCCTTGTATCAAGAACTCAGTCAATCAACTGTAGAATGAAAACATGTCTCCATTCTTATTTTTAATTTTTGGTGGTGGGGCTATCCATTTGTTTACATTTGGATCACTGATTGGGCCTTTAATCTCAAGTGTGTTAATTTTGATACTTGACTAACTGTGTCAAATCCTCCACTCTTCTCTACCCTCCAGCTCATCCTGGTGGGTGACCACTGCCAGCTGGGTCCGGTGGTGATGTGTAAGAAGGCAGCCAAGGCAGGTCTGTCCCAGTCCCTGTTTGAGCGCCTGGTGGTCCTGGGCATCCGGCCCATTCGCCTGCAGGTCCAGTACCGCATGCACCCTGCCCTCAGCGCCTTCCCCTCCAACATCTTCTACGAGGGCTCCCTGCAAAACGGAGTCACTGCCGGTTAGTCAAGTTTGGACTGGCTTTGCTGGTGCCTCGACTTTCTTAGAAAAGCATTTCAGCATAGCAGTGTGCGCCAGCAGTTATACCTAGAAGTAGTAGTTGGTATTACATGGAGGACCTTGGTTGTAGGGAAGTTGGGTTATTTAGTAGTCTTCTGTTGACCATACCCTCTCCTTTCTCCTCAGCGGACCGCATCAAGAAAGGCTTTGACTTCCAGTGGCCCCAGCCTGACAAGCCCATGTTCTTCTATGTGACTCAAGGCCAGGAGGAGATTGCTAGCTCTGGAACCTCCTATCTGAACAGGTATGATAGCAGGCCAGGCTCTCTGCTGTTTTATCTTAATTCATAACAAAAGAGTTATAATTTCTAGAGATTTGCCTACTCCCAGACAAAGTATAACTCTGTTAATTAAATTCCTTTCAACTATGATGGGCATTTCCTTCAGCTTGCCTGGCAAGAGGGGGCAGGATTAACATATTTGATTTAAAAGCTCCCAAATGTTCATTTTACCCAAGTCTCATCAGTACCTTAGTTTGCTAAATGATCTTTGGTGGTGGTGAATCAGGACGGAGGCGGCCAACGTGGAGAAGATCACCACCAGGCTGCTGAAGGCGGGGGCCAAGCCCGACCAGATCGGCATCATCACCCCCTACGAGGGACAGCGGTCCTACCTGGTCCAGTACATGCAGTTCAGCGGCTCCCTGCACACCAAGCTCTATCAGGTACTGCCACAAGCTACTCCCCCAACCAAAACAGATGGAAATATGAGGAGAATAATCTGTTCATTGATGCAAATCCTCATGTCTGTACATTTGGATAAGAAAAACAACAACGTTTTAAACAAATGTTGAACTTACACGACCTGGCCTTCGCTTGTATTGAAGTTGTGTTCACATTCCCCATTTGTCCTCTGTTACTTTTACTTGGAACGCACGGTTGTGGCTCCATGTGTCTTTGTTCTTGCACTGTGCTACATCATCTCTAACTCCCTTCCTTGTCCTGTCCTGCTGTAGGAGGTGGAGATAGCCAGCGTGGATGCCTTCCAGGGCAGGGAGAAGGACTTCATCATCCTGTCCTGTGTCCGTGCCAACGAGCACCAGGGCATCGGTTTCCTTAACGACCCACGCCGTCTCAATGTGGCGCTCACCAGAGCCAAGTAAGATCTGCAACCTTGCCCTGTGTGTGCTCTCATCCTGTTTTCAAACTTGTGTTGTCTCTGTCATAGTTTATAAAGACATCGCTTGCGCCTGACATTCAGGTTGTGATACTCAACTTCAGTCTTCCAGTCACATTCAGATCTAGCCGATCAAGCTTCGAAGTGTCCCAGTGAACATTATGTGAAGTGTACCAGTGAACATTGTGTGAGGTGTACCAGTGAACATTGTGTGAGGTGTACCAGTGAACATTGTGTGAGGTGTACCAGTGAGCATTGTGTGAAGTGTACCAGTGAGCATTGTGTCTGGAAATCATAACCGGCATGACCGGTTATGCAGTTAGACCACCTAATGTCGTA
>OMKL01000634.1:0-12606 GCA_900302295.1 Parasudis fraserbrunneri
AGAGATGACGAGTTACTAATCAAGTTACCCATCAGCTGTCAGGGCAGACATTAACAGCTCGGCTTTAGCCAATTCATCATATCCTATTTACAACCACAAGCAGTAGCGAGAACAGGAAATGTGGGGGGAAAAAGGGAACTTTACACTGACAGAATGTATCTGGCTTGACATTATTATCATGATTATCTTTTCAGTAGAAATAGAGGCATGTACCTGCATGTTTAAAGCCATGGGTATTTACAATGCTAGTGTTCTGGTCCGCTGCCTGTAAAAAAACAACAACACAGAAACACACTCATCATGAAACCTACAAGACCATAAACTAACAATCATGAATCATAAACCTCCAATACAGGACATGAACGTGATGATTATTACTTTATTGCTTCATGTTATGACACAGTTGGCTCAATCATGGTTTTTGTACGTACCTGAGCATTCTCTTGCCTCTTCTTGATTGCGTGCTTATACAGTTTATGCAATTTTCTTGCATCAAATTCTGTGAATTTAGAAACGAATATCCACAGGTTTCTGTAGAAAAGATGGGACACAGCAAATTTAAAAGTAGGATCAAAATAAAGTCAGCAATGTAGCTATTCCGTCAAGGATATTCTGTACAGAGTAGTGATATGCCCGGAAAGAAGATGAAATTGTTGACTAAAATCTGGTAAACACTAATACTATGACAGCCAATAGTTGCTTATCATTGGCATGGCTATATAGCGTGTCAAGGGCTTTTCAACACCTATGGGTGTGTGGAGCAATGTGCTTTGAGCTTCTGGGGCAAACCTTAGTTTGTATCCACCATCAGCTTACACACAATCATGACATGACCTCCTCTGATGATAACACAAGTTGTCATTGCATACTCCACCTTTTATCCCGTCCACACAAACGTATATCAACAGGAAAAAGCAATGCTTTTGTTTCACTGTTATTTGCCATAATGTATATATGCTTAACAAAAGTGCAAAGACATTGCCACGAGTCCTGAATGTTTTTATGCGTAGTAAAACAGGCAAGTGTCATTATTAAATCCCAAACATAAACCCTGTGCCCTTTAGCTAGAAAACATGTAAGGGCGAGAAAAAAGCTTTACGCCTGATGTCTTGTTAAATCATCGTCTGATGTCTTGGCGTGGGAAAACCATGAGCACCAGTTCCCCTTATTACACCCACCTTGAGAATATGATGAGAACTGATTCCCCTCATTATACCAGATTTGAGAAAATGATGAGCACTGATTCCACTCATTATACCAGCCTTGAGAAAATGATGAGCACCGATTCCCCTTTGGGAACCATCCCAAAGCCCCAAAATGGGATTGTATATGATCTGCATCCCTTTATCTCTTTTGTACAATTTCCTCTCCATCCCTGGGAGGTGGAGAAGCCCCGACTGCTTTGCCCTTAGCAACGGTTCATCACTTGAGGCATCAGTGAGGCGGGTAAGACATAATACTAACTTCCTCCACTGCTTGATCTGCTCGGGGTTGGAGTACTCCTTGAGACACTCGGTGATGTGGTCTCCGATCTTGATGAGGCACTGTCTGGTGTGTTCCAGCTGCTGGCGTTCCGATAGGCCCTTCTCCGGCCTGTCCAGCTGCTTCAGAGCTGCCTTCACTGGCCGCATCCTCTCCTTACACTGGAGCAGGGGAGAAAGGCAAAGCACTCGATCTTAGACTGGTTACAGGACTACTGGTTTTGTGGCATAATTAGTTTCCACTTTGATCTTTGTATGTTTTCATTCTCTTCAGATCTTTGTGGGACAATTAACAACTAAGCAAAGACTTACTTGACCAACAGCCATAGAATTTTGCTGCCAAATCTTACCATCTATTTAATCAATAAATCTATTATGTTTTCCCACATTATTGTCCTTCAAACGAATAAGATCATGCAGAGGGACCTCTTTAAATCAAATGATTGTTAAAGACCAAAGCATATTTGTGAATGTTATTGTGATGCTGGAGATATTAATCATTAATGGAAAAGGATGAGCATGACTCATAACTCATTCAGCAGTAAATAAAAACATAAAAAATTACATCATCAACAACAAGAATATCTTTTATTTTTACCCTAATGCCAGATTAGTAGGGGTGTAACAATCTCAATACAGAATCGATTTTAAAAATTGTTTTTATTACATTCAATAGTTTTTTTACAGTGAAATTTTGTTAGTGAAATTTAAAACTGTATTGACGCTCATAGACCTCTCATGTGTGTACCCAAATAAAAGGATCCTTTAACAATAATCCTTCAGCATGGGAAAATGAATGGGTTATTAAACTAGCTTCATCTGTTGTTTGCACAGGCTCTTTACCTTGAACGAGGTCTTCTAATATCGATTTCTAACTGCTAAGGAGAATTTAGGAGCAGCAATTTGCATTGCAGCTCAGGTCACCCAACGTTACCAGTTCCAGTACATTCTCGTACGAAATCGCAACATCCGGTCATTAAGTGTTTGCAAAAATCATTATTTTTCTGAGCTAAACCAAGCTGTGTAGTGTATGTATGTATGTGTATATATATGTGTGTGTGTATATATATATATATAGGACGTATAATATATAATTAGAGCTCTGTAGTACGAAGACATTTTAACTCAAAGAATCGAAAATAGAACCGTGACCTAAAAATTAAGTCGTATTGAATCTGAAAATATGTGTATCGTTACTCTCCTAACATGTGGCAGCCTTAGATCTAAGAGAATTTAAACATTTTTGCCTTACTTGTTGATCGTTTTGTCTGACCAACTGATTGCATTTTATTTGACTAGCTGATTGTTGCCTCTGTACTCAGTGTGGTGACCCCAGAGTAACAGTTGGTGACCCCAGAGTAACAGTTGGTGACCCCAGAGTAACACCTGTTTGATGTGAAATGCAGTCACTTGGGATGACAGTCTAAGGAAGACCTACCACACTGAAGGTCTTTTGGTCCAGTTCCTCAGACTCCTCGGAGATTGGCACGGTCTCTCCGCTGGCCGTTATATGGACCGGCGTGTCCGAGGCTTTCTTGGCCTTCTCTCGTACCTCAGCTTTCACCTCGATCTGTTGAGAAGGACATGGGAATGAGTCACAGTTCCAAATCCCCCCCCTAACAATTATTTGCAATGTCCTTCGGTGTTGTCAGAGATTCTTACTTTTTCTGAGACCTCCTCCTGTTTAATTACTGGCTCAGGAGGCTTGACGTCCTTCTTCTCTTTCGGCTCCTTCTTCTCTTTCACATCCCGACTTTCCTCCTTCTTTTCCTTTTTGATCTCTTTCTTCGTCTCCCTTTCTTTGAGCTCCTTCTCCTCCGGCGGCGAGGGCACCTCCTCGGGCTCAGGCTCCTCCTCCTTCACCACCACTCTCTCCGCCCGGGCCCTCCTGGGCGGAGGCTTCACTGGTGCCACCTCCTGACAAGAATAAAGCATGTTAAAGACTGGACTGACTACAATATACACCCTGGACCTGCAAGCGACAGTTCTTCAATGGTTATGATTGTTGTTATGTGATGTTATTGTATATTGTACTGCTTTTATGTCTACCTGCCCAGGGACTGCAGATGCAAATTAGCTAATAGCTAAACCTGGTGCAATACATCTTCTCTCACCAATTGAGATTAATGTTTTTTGTACATGGTCCCTGACAAAATAAACATAATAAACTAAACTTTGCCATTGTCACTGTGGAGATGCAATAAGGAAGCAGCAGCCTTAAAGTGTGTTGAAAGACAGATGTAGGCATATGTCTGGTCTTTTATACGCTGTATGGCTTCTGTATAAATTTGAATATAAATATTGTTGGAAATACTTTACAATGGACTTATTACAGTGTATTAAACTGTGTAACATTAAAGGTGATTTTCTTAAAACCAGTTTGGCGACACTTGATATTCAATAGAATATAGCTGGCTTGATATTATAAGAAGAGAAATCATAAAGTTATTGATCGAAAGCGGCCAGTCAATCAAAACAGCAAAAAAAAAAAAAAAAACATGACTGAAAATACTAGAGCAAGCCACATAGGGCATTTTAATTCACCTTTTCCTCCTCAACCTCATCCTCGTCCTCTGAAGTCTTTTCCGATGGAGCGTCTGAGGATGGACTCTTCATCACCTCGTCCACCTTGGCCGGCTTCACAGCTTTGGTCTTCTTACTCCGTGGTTTCCTCTTCCGCGAATTGGCCTGCAAACATACAAAAGAAGACAAGTGTTTACCACAGGTTCCCAATTTACTTGTGGTGGTCACCAGTGGGTGGGGATTGGAGGGGGGGGGGGTATGGTGGTTGCACCTGAATGATGAGAGATGGGAGTCAAGCATGTGTAATGACTGAAAGTGGTGCCTGTATTTTGGAGAGCGCAGTCTGAAACTTAAAAAAAAACCTGTGTGGGTGAAAAAAATATATCTGGGTAGTCTGCTCTAGTCAATTGTATGTGTGGGAAACACTGGGAGAGTCATATTTATGAATGCTTCAAGCTTGAAATGGATGTCATGAGCTGGTTACCCAGCTTCCATGCATCCTCACAAACAAAACTGTTCCATCAAAGCAAGTGTTCTCACTGGGCTTTACGTCACTGACTTAATGCTTCAAAGACAAAGCACAGTCCAGTGATTCCTAGCTCCTATTACTTTGCACACTAGTGACAGCTTGTTGATTTTGCAAAGCTCCAGTGAAAATGAGAAAGCAGTGGCATCTTGTCAAAAGCCACACTTCTTCACACCAACTAACACTAGTTCACAAATAAGCTGAAGTTGACGACAGGTCTGCTGTTAAATTGAGCCTGGCAGCGGCAAGGCTATAAAAATGTCCCCTTTCTAGATAACAGGAGGAAGAGAATGTGGACCAACAACTGTCGCTAGTGACGCGTGCTGGAACAGATAAATTCCTATGCTACGTTACACAATGTGTTATCCATGCAGACTTTTTCTCATAATATACATCACGGGATCTGCTTGGTATGGAAAATCACATGTCAGATAATCCAGTTGATGGTCATCGTATTGGATTGTATGGTAATGGAAAGTGCGATACAGTATCAACATTTTGGAGAGAAACAAAACTTAATTTTATTTTATTTATTTTACTTTTTATCGTTAATTTAGACCCCCCAAAAAATCCCCACAACACAATAACACAGATAGGTGAAAATGTATTAATATTATACATAAATGTATATGTATATTATAAATATGTAAATACAGTATATTGCCCAGCCCCATCTTAAAACTGAAAAAAGCAAGTATTCTAGCAGAGGTGCAGAGGGACTGTAGGTTATGCAATTTAATTACAGTGAGGAGTACAGGCTATAATCCCAACAGACTTACCGTTCCTGCCTGTCTCTGTGCTTCCTTTTTGGCCAGGTCCTTGCTTAGTAATTTGATGAGGTAGTCTGCTCTCGTTTGCAGTTGTTTGGCCTGTGGTTTCTTGTCGGGGTCGTCTGGTAGGAGCTGACAGACAAAAGGACAGATAAAGCACTAGGACAAACAACAAAGAGGTTTCCGTTATCTCCTCCTGACATTTCTACATCACCCAGGTAAGAGAAGCTGTGGCTTTTAACGGACCCTGGTGAAAAATACCACGACATTTCCGTGACCTTCCATGATTATGATGGATCACTTTTTTATGTCATTTTTCAGCTCAGAAATGTTTTTGTGGGATAAAACAGTCTGGCTTCCACAACAGTTGGCCTTGCTGTGGCAAAGTGGCCATATGATGCATGACAACAGCTGATAACGGCAATCTGATGCAAAAGTTGTAAAGTACATTCTGGTAGATTCCTGTAAAGTAAGGCATTTGCAAAATTCCCCGATTTCCCCAGAGAATTTATGAAAATCCCAGACGACTTTCCCTGTCTGGAATAACACCTCCCAAAAATTCCATGATATTCCAGAAATTGTGGTGGGGACCCTGACTTACCTTGTGTGTGAGGTTGAGGTCCGGATCCATCTTGATCATCTCCCAGCTGCCGTAGCCGTACTCGTAAATTCCTATGAGTAGACTGGAGTCATCCTCCTTCCCCCACTCGATGTCGAAGTGCGCTGCCTTTGAGTGGCACGGAATCATGTACCTGTCGCAGGAACAAGACAAGTCACATTGTATTCAATATTGAATGTGACCAAAATCCTCCGCCCATTCTGAAAAGGTGATAGAGGTGAAAGAGCTCTTTAGAGTGTTACCTCTTCCTCTCCTCGGGGTCTGCAGGGATGGCCTTGTGAAGTGGTGCCAGCTCCTCCTCGTGGGAGATGACCAGCTTGGCGTTCACCTGGACGCCCGAGATCCTAAATGTGGGGCCTTTTACCTTACCTCTTCTGCCCCCTGGTGGTGAAAGAGGAGCAAATATATACAATGCATTTTTACAAATAGGGATCATAATTCAAGAACATCATCATCATCTCTCATGTCATTCACCGTCATCACCTGCTGGGGTCTCTACTTATCCATTTACCAACTGAGTGGATGGAAAGATGGGGAGGAGAATGGACAGATGGTAAAAAAGAAAAAGAAAAAACAGATAGGGCTAAGAGTGGATGGGTATGTGGTGTGTGTGGGGGGGTACAAGGCTCTACAGTAACTTTTTCTAAGGTGCGCATTTGTTCCTAAATTATAAGTATTTTATGTTACATAACTGAAAATACCCATCCACACTTTCAATCTCAAGTCGTGTGATCCTTTTTAAATTTTCGTAGCCTGAACTTATTTTTAGGAGCATACCAACTTTTTTTAATCCGCCGGCGACAGGTGATGTTGAATTCCAGAATTCACAATTCACCTTCACTATTTCACCAGCCAAGCAGATAGAAAAGATTCTTTAAAAACTATGGTAGTTTCCCTGCCAATGTCTTTGCCTAGCCACAGATAAAATTAACCAGCAGTTGGCTGGTGGTGACTGGTGCTAATTTTCCATCCCGGCATATTGTAATAACACAGTTGCACTGCAGTGGCTTGGCTGGAGTAGAGGTGTTGTTATCATCACCTGAGGTCTTCTCTGGCCCACAGGGGTTCTCCCGTAGTGTTCTCACACAGCCGTTATGAACAGTCTCCGCCAGCCGCTTCAGGTCGTGTTCAGACTTATCCACCAGCTCAGCGTCACGAGCGATAGCGTCCAATCTGAGTGGAGGTGGGACATATTCATCAGCAACGCGGCATCCAGACTGACGTGTCGTGATGCTGATGATACCGATTAACTCAGGCTGCAGCTACTTACCTCTCAAGTGGTCCACCAAACTTTTTGTAGCTCTTGACAAATCTGTGAGAATGGCAGAAATGCAAATGCAAAATATAAATTGGGGAAAGGCTGGGAAACATCTCTCTTTGTGAGAGGCCTGGCTATTTTCTCTCTCCAGATTTTTACAAATTATAAATCAGAAAAATCAGAAGCAAGGTAAAACAAAAAGTGAAATATTGGGAGGTGGGTCTTGTGACCCCTGTTTTAACAAACTAGAGAAATCTGCCATCGTTCAAGCGAATCACCTCCGGATCTCAGCGTCACTGAAGCCCTTGATGTTTTCTCGTGGAATGGTTCGAGGCCGTCCTCGTTTCTTGGGCCTCTTGCGGTCCGACGTGGAGTCGCTGTCCGAACCGGAGTACCTCCTGTTCCTGCTCCGCCGGCCCTCGTTGCCGTTAAAGCTGATCTGTAGAACACAATAGCAGGATTGGGCTCAATCCACTTTCAATTCAAATCAATTTAGGGGGTGGACTTCATTTAAAATTCAATCACTGAAAAATACTGAGCACATCAGTCATATCCAACTAATTTAGAAATAATTAAGAACAAACTCTACGGTGTGTTCGACTTCAAAATGGGAGGGTAGTTCGCCTTTCTATTCATTTCACAATCTGCTTTCCACTGATCAATGTAAGATTGAGATTCTGATGAGATTCTGATTACATAAAAGTTCAAAGTAGTTTGAGCCAATTCTCTTTTACTTTGGATTCGTTGGAACTTGATTTTTGGTGGAAAGTGCCAGCCCTAGTACCTGTTTGGCACAGTTCCTCATGCGTGGCAGCAAGTAGATCTCCTCCAGCTCCTTCTGCCTCTCCTCCTCCTCCATCCTCCTCCTCTGCTCCTCTGGGATGATGTTGTCCCAGCCCCGCTGGTTCCGCTCTGAGTCCATGTCCATCTCCTCCTCCTCCATCATGGTGAAGTTGGCCACCTATATGGGTTCAGGAAAGAAGGCAGGTGGGTTAGAGGAGTCCTCAAAACACAGCTGAAGAATTACAAGCGAATTATGGAGTTCTTCATTGTTAGAACTATTAGTTTCAACAAGCTATCCTCTGGACTTTGAAACTAAAAACGTTATCTAATATCAAGAGGGGGGGACGGGGGGGATGACAACAATGATTTCCAGCACATACATCTCTCAAAGACAGTTATCATTAGGTCACTGATAGTGGGAAATGGAGGTTGTCACCTTGAACTGTGACAGCAGCTCTTCTCCCACTGTGGAGGGTCCAGGATCGTTCTCTCTGGTCTCTGCTCTCTTCAGGATCTCATCAATGTCCATTTCCTACAAATAATAATAATATTAATAATAACAACAATGTTACTGGGAACAGTCACATAATATGCTTCATAATGAAGGGTGATGTATATCAGATCTACTGCAAACCTGAGGTTCTTGTTCCTCTCCCTCTGGCTCTTTGAAGAGCTCCTCAGCACCAAACTTCAGGATGGCGGACAGCTCCTCCTTGTTGAACGGAGTTGAACTGCACGTGATGTAACAGAAAAAAAATTAAATGTCAAAACCAGAACAAGTCTAGCAGTAATTATATGACAGAGTATTATGTCACGTAAACATCTGTTGAGAGTGTTAGGTGTTTGTGTACAGTTTCGAGTGACATTTTTAAAATGTCTTATGTTTGGATTGTGTAACAGGTGAGATGTCTTACAAGAGTTCCCAGCTTTAGACAAATGTAACATTCCCTGATTTTTTTTTTGTGACTTCAAAGTGTACCTGTTCCTAGCTTGTTGGTAATGGTTTTTAGCTGGGAAAAGTTCTCAGAAACGATAAAAGAATGTAAATACAGCTTGTGGCCACTATAGACGCAATACATAATGTGAAGAAAAGGCTGAGAAATACTAATTTATAATAATACTAACAGATCTAATTTGCTGGCAATTGATCCAAGTAGTAAAATTCCTTAACATTCCATGCCCAGATGAATTTATTTGATTCCCTGACACCCCCACCCCGGTGGGAGTGGGGAAGTGTTTCCCTCACCTTGAGGGAGCAGCACCAGTGTGGAGGACGGTCTTCCCCGTGGTGTCCATCCTCTGGATGACCAGGTGGTCCAGCACCATCTTCTTCTTGGCCCGCTCAATAATGTCCTCCTCCACGGAACCCTTGGTCACCAGACGGTAGATATTCACCTGAGAGACCACACACACACACACAAGTAGAGGGAAAAGTAGAGTGAAAGAACACATAATTTAGGAGAGGACCTTGATGCTATTCATATAATTTCTGTCCCATTTTAGCAATGTTTTTGTCAAGACAATGCTGGGTTGCAAGGGTTAAAAAAGTAGTAGTAGGGAGTGGACTACTATAGTAGTATTAGTAGAAGTAGAAGGAGGAGGAGAAAAGACAATAGTCGTTTGTGTTACCTGTCTCTTCTGTCCTATCCTGTGAGCTCTGGCCTGGGCCTGCAGGTCATTCTGGGGGTTCCAGTCTGAGTCGAAGATGACGACGGTGTCGGCCGACGCCAGGTTGATACCCAGACCGCCTGCACGCGTTGACAACAGGAAGCAGAAGTCCTGAGAGAGGAAGTAGAGGGAGATCATTTAATCAGATGAGGTGCCAGTAAAGACATGCTTAGCACTGTGTGGTGTGAATATTCTATTCTACACTTACCTCTGAGCCCTCAGCATTGAAATGGTCCAACGCCTGCTTCCTCATCTCTCCCTTAATGGAGCCATCCAATCTCTACACAGACAAAGACATGGTTAAATGCAAGATGTAAATAGTATTATGAATTAAAGTACATTCATTAGTGCAAAGACCCAGTTACAAAAGATGTGATAGCCATGCAACCAAACAAGAGTAACCCATTACAAAACTTCATTAGAAATATGGGTCATACCTAGGTTGTGCATAACAAAATCTGTCCTTTGTAGGTTATAATTACAAGGTAATGTCATTCAATGCAAAAAAATAAACAACTCAGGAGCTGTCACAGGATCCATGTTCTACAGCACCAGTGTGCCTGCGTGGTCCCAAAAAAAAAAAAGTCCTAGTCCCAGCGTGTGCCATGGTTGCCAAACATCCACGTTAATATACAAAACACGTCATGTTTAAAAGCGACTTCCTAAAAAGGACCTTGGTTAATTAGCAGAACTGGCAGCGGCTCTCTTGAAGCATGTGCCGCGACGCGGTGAGCGTACAAACCTGGAAGAGGAACTGCCGGCTCCTCAGGTACTCGGCCAGGATGTCCAGCATCCGGACCATCTGGGAGAAGATGAGGACGCGGTGGCCGCGCTCCTTCAGGCGCAGGAGCAGCTTGTCCAGCAGCACCAGCTTGCCACTGCTGCGGATCAGGTGCTACGGGAGGACAATGGGAGGCGTTAGCCAAGCTGATTTTAGATCGGGGAGAAGAGGTGAGGTGTGACTACGCAAGTGACATCCATCATCAGAAAGCCGGGACCCCAAATCCCACCAAAAACACCACATTGAGACCCCAAAGAATTAGCATGACCTAGCCGATACCTTCAGATTCCTAAAGACCTCTGGTTGCATATGATACCATAACCTTCGCACTGAGCCCACTTACAGCCTGTGAGAGACAGCTAATCAACTGGACCCATCTGGCTTAAAGAGGTTAATATGGAATTATTGTAACCTTGCAAGTGAGCCAACTTAAATGCTGTTCATCTTGTACTATACATTGGGTGCTTGTTAATGATCTAATAGACAAGCATGTACATCAAGTGGCCCATTTTCCATTTAAGATAACCCCATATCCTTTAATAAGCAAAGTACAGGCACCCAAGAACACAGCCAATGTAACAACTGTTACTACAACCCCACTCAACTGTGGCAACTGTGTAAGCTCAACGCAACTACTATAAAACGCACTTCACCTGTACAATTTGTTGACACAAGAACAAGTTCAAAGAGACGGTGCGCACACACACACACACACACACACCCTCTTACAAACACAAACCAACCAATCACACAGGCATGTATGCACACACACACACATAACCAGCCAGGGGCGAACCTGTAAGGCCTCGGCTTTGTTGTAGAACTCGTTGTCCTCGGGGGGCTTGATGAGGTAGCAGTGGTTGCAGCACTTCTTCAGCTCCATCATGATGTTGAGGAAGCCAGAGGTGCTGCCCTTGGTGCCTTTACTCAGAGCCTTGTAGTTCCTCGTCAGGATCCACCTGAAAACACACACACACACACACACACACACACGGCTGTTAGGAAGAAATAAGTACAGGAGGAGGGGGGTTGGGTTCCTGGATGGCAGCTGGCCCCCTGTTGAGCATCCTGGGGTGGAATGAGTGTAATTCAATGAAACACTGTTATGACGGGAAGCGCCTCACTTGAGAACACCAATGATATACCCAGAGTCAGCCCCTCTCCTCGAAAATACAACCCAGGTAGGCACCATCTGTGGTTGCAGTATGGTGCCCCCTGTTAAAACACTGTGGTCCCACTGCTAGCTTTGTATGAATGGTAATTTGTTGGATTTGGCACATTTTCCTCATTCCGAAATGTACCGTCTGAGCCTTTGATAAAAGGACTGGCAGTGTGTGGCCGCTAAGGTTTTACATGACATTTGAGGCTGTAAAAGGTTTGTTGACATTTGTAATGCTTGTAAATATTGGATTAAAACAGACTTGTGGTTTGAATGATGATGGGAAAGTTCCAAAAAGCTTATTTGCATCTCCAGTTCCATTTAGATGGTCAAATAAATCCCAGATTGTATCTTTAAGTGTTTGCCCTTGTTTATGGCACAAAAGATTGTTAAATAGTGATCCTGTGTACTGATAAAAGTATGTTTCTGTAGACCGTGGTTTAACCAACTGTATTCTGTAATTAGAATGTAAAAGTAGGTTTTGAGCTGTAGCAGAGAACTCCTGCAGTCGAAGATGACTCTAGATGCACATGGGAATTCTCCACCCGTGTTAGTTTCTATTGGTTTCATTACTTGTTTCTATTGGTTTCAGTATTTGTTTCTATTGGTTTCCTCAAGTCATTTGCATTCTAGGGATCGGTGACTATGGCCAAATGATGCTCCCTGGCCTTACTGATTCTACCGTCACTTAGCTGTATAGATACACTGTCACACAACCATGACCCCGTGAACGTGTCAGAATCTTCCCCGGTGAGCAGACAAAACAAACACTGTGTCTTTAGATCACGTAAACGTAACATCTATTTTGCGTGTTGTTGTTTTTTTGCTGGCTCGTTATGCTGTTAGCTTTGCTGACTCCAACATACCCGTCTGTCACTACTGTCAGGGGATAATAAAATGGTGAGAGCTGATAACATAATGTGAACACTTTGTGTATTAAAGAATGACCTGTAGCATTGTTAGCCAGGTAGTTATATCCAACTAAGTACTCTGATGGCCAGTGAGGATCTATATGATAATGATGATGTAACGGGGGGG
>OMKL01000634.1:12635-32051 GCA_900302295.1 Parasudis fraserbrunneri
GCGCTCATCTCCACTCGGAGGATCTGCTCCACTTTGGCAGGCAGGGACTTCTCCACGTCCTTCTTGACCCGCCGCAGCAAGAAGGGCTCCAGCTCCTTGTGAAGACTGGTGTAGCCTGAGTCCCGGCCTTTACCGTGCTCCTCCTCAAACAGCTCCCATGAGTGGAACCTGGACACACACAAGTAAACACATCAGTGGCCTTTCAATGTGTTCCAAACTAGGGACGCATCGATACTTCCTCACAAATATAACCCAATAACAAGATTGTAACATGTCGGGCATCAAAGCAAAGTGACTTGATTGGGAGCCTAAGCTACATACAACTGTAACACACAAGTAACACACACCCTTCTTTGAGAACTAGTAGCTGGCAAAACATTTGCTAACTAACTTTAAACAAGATCCTGGGAATAACAATAGCATGGAATTTAAGTTAGCTAAATGTGTAGCTGACAATCTAGCTGTGCTGGCTATTCATTTTGTTAAGACTGCCAACTTGCTAAGCGTTAACAGAGCTGAATTTAATCGTATCGAATTAATGAATTATCGAACTGTATCAAATCATTATATAGTTAACTATCGTTTTTGTATCATATTGAAAACCATGTATGGAGACACAAATCGTATCGTCTAAGAGGGAAAAATACATACCCCTACCAATGATTGCAAACTAATGTTCTTATTCTTTGCTTTTCAGTAAATAGCTCCAAAGTAATGGATTGGAACTCTGTATCGCTCTCTCTCTCTCTCTCCCTCACGTGAAGGGATCAGTGTGGTGGTGGTGACTTACTTCTCGGGCATGATGAAGTGCAGCAGGGACCAGAGCTCTTTGAGGGAGTTCTGCAGCGGCGTGCCCGTGATCAGCAACCTGTGGTTGGACTTGAAGTCGATCATGGTCTTGTAGAGGAGCGAGTCGTCGTTCTTCAGCCGGTGGGCCTCGTCCACGCCGATGAAGGCCCAGCTGACGTTGCCCAGGAATGACTGGAGACGACAAACACCAGAGTGCGTTAGCCGCTATTGACGCCATTTTAAACAACAATAAAAAATTTAAAAAAACAAACAAAAAAACACCCACATATATATATATATATATATATATATATAGGATTGCTTCATTAGTTGGAGGTCGTTACAAGGGTAAGCGAAAATATTAGTACTGAGGTCTGAAAAACTGTTGAAATGGTTTGAAACTTTGTTGAATATTGTCCGTTGACAGTGGACACGCAGCGGTAGTGGGGATGAAAGGACAGCTCCGACATGTAAGCGACTAAATGACACTAGCGTACCCAAGAGCTGTGCCTGCAGGAGGGCATGCCCTCGTACCAAAGATTGTGTTGTGGTGTGGTGTGGAAGGAGCTACTGCTGACCTTGTCTTTGAGGAGAATCTCATACGTAGTGAGCAGGATGTTCAGCTTCAGCCTCTTGTTCTGCACGTGCATCCACTCATGTGTCCTGATCTAGAAAAAAAAAAAAAGGAAGAGAAAAAAAAGGGCAAACATTGAAACACCAGGGGGTTATTTCAATAAGTGTGCGTTGTATCACTTGCTTCAGGACTTCATGTAAAATTCAACTTGTGTGGGGGTGGGGCACAATGTAAAAAGGAGCACAATGGAAGCATCAAAGAGGAGAGAAAAGGAAACCTCAGATTCAGAAACGGAACATCTAAATTATCAATGCTCTACGAACAAAGCACAGACTGAGACGGCATAAATAAACTTTCTGTCCAACTCATTTCCCCCCCGCTAACTTTTAAATTCTGCTCTGTAGTAGTAGAAAACTGTAAAAATGAATCGCCCAAAACAGGAAAATCAAGGAACAATTAGTCCATATATTATGATATAATAATATTTAAATGATTATTAATGATAATTTCCAAACCTTAAAGATGCACTAAGTAAGATTTTCACTCATTTGGACACATAATTTCATGGAATAAGCACGTGACGTAGTGGTTGAATCTACAAGGTCCTCATTGCCGGCCCAATGAATGAGATCCGTGTGGACTTAACCACTACATTACACAGAATTGAGTCTGCACAGTCCTCGTTCCAAACCATCAAAAATCTTAGTGAATAGTGCATCTTTAAGAGGTAGTGGCTGCGATGGCGCCGGGGGTCGATCCTGGTCTCAGGACCTAAAATCGCCCCCCCAGTGCTACCAACTGTGTGATGTTGACAAGAACGCAACTTATCTCCTGGGAACAATAATGTTTTCTCTCATCTTATCATCTTAAATTCTAGGGGTGAACACTACATTCAAAGTGTAGCACGCCGAGGCCTCCTGTCTACGGTACCATGTTCCTGCTGCTGATGTCCCCCAGGTAGACCACGACGTTCATCAGCGGGGCCCAGAGGTGGATCTCCCTCTGCCAGGAGGTGAGCGTGGACAGGGGCACCACCAGCAGGAAGGGCCCGTACAGCTGGTGGTCATGGAACAGGTAGTTGAGGAAGCTGATGGTCTGGATGGTCTTCCCCAGGCCCATCTCGTCGGCCAGGATACAACTGTTACCTCTGGGGACGGGGGGGGAAAAGAGAGAGGGATGGTGAAGAGTTGGATTCAGAATGGGTGGGAAAATTGAGGACACAAATGTATACATTTTCGCAATGTGAATTACCGGGTTGCTTCAGTTGTTGGTATGTTTTGCTTGGGAAAATGTTTGCTTACTTGGGCGACTTCGTGGGTTTAGATTCTGGCTCATGCTACACGCTGAACTAACTGGAACTCAAGTAATAATGTACTATATTGGGAGGAAAATAATCTCTGATCATCTACACATCAACACTTTAGCAACTTGGAAGTATCTTCCGATTATCAAGAAATAATCTGCGGTTGCATAACGGCGCCCCGCTACTGGCTTTGTTTATATAGTGATTTATTGGATTAAAGACATTTTCACTCAAGTTTACTGTCTAAGCCTTGGATAGCATTATGTACCAGAGTTTTACATTAATTTAAACAAGACTGTAAAAGGTTTGTTTACATTATGTAACATTATAAACATTCACATAAAACAGACTTATTTTGAGCTATGTTGCCCCTCCAATGAACAATTCAATGTCTTCCAGAAAATATATGAATACACCCAAAATTTTGATTGGCCAAATAAATTCTGTTTACTCTACCACCAGACTTGCATCTTGTGGGAACCCAGCCCTTTATGACAACAAATGGGCAAAATGACCAATACAAGCAAATAGTCAATGTGATTCGGTATTCCATGAAACGTACTTGCACCAGGAGTGGGCCATCCAGTTCAAACTGTCCAGCTGGTAGTCTCGGAGCTCCAGGCCGTCACCTCCGATGTACGACGGCTGCTTCTTCATCGGCACAAACCTGGGTCTCTGCTTCAACACCTGGGAAGGAGAGAGATGGAGATTTGTCAGGTTCAAAACAACCATGGAAATGTAGTCTGTTGTTCTGGCAACAGTGTACGTAGTTTAAATTGACAGAGAGTAATTCACATTGAGATAAATGGGAAAGTTCCACAGTGCTCTCATTTTAGAGGCGTACGATCCTAAAAATACATTTGTGCTACATAGAGAATTGAAAAGGGCACATGTGAAACTTTCATCACCTACATTTCTTTTTAATGCAGGGGCATGTATACTACTTGGGGGTGTCACCAAAGAACCCTTAAAATACCAAAACATTCCGCACTGGTCCGCTGAAGAACAGCCCTTTCAAAAATATTGAACCATTCACCATGTGAATAAGCAGCATATTAAATACATCTCTAGCAATTCCATGATGATACTGTAATAATAATAATAATAATAATAATAATAACAATAACAACAACTCATCTAAAGAACTGCTAAAGCGGGACCTTGCCCAAGATGTAAGAGTGATCAGTAGAGTAAGTGGAGGATCTGTACGGTTCTGAGCTGCCCCCCCCCGAACAAGCCAAACTAAACAACAGTGGTGAGCTACCTTGCAGTCTCTGGAGGGAATGGTCTTGGACTGGTTTCTGCTCATGTAGTCATCTATACACCCCTGGAACTTCCTGGCTATGAGGGCCCCGTCCTCCCAGCTGCATTCTGAGTAGGGCAGGCCCTGCCACTTGCACAGGTAGTCTGGGTAGCCTGCCGCCGACTTCTGGTTTGAATGCCCTGCTCAGAAGGAATTCAGGTCATAGGATTTATCTCATATATGCCGTCTGAGCCACGTGAAACTACAGGCGTACTTCCCTTCATTGTGAATCACCTTCTATGAGGGATGGATTCAATTCAGATTTTAAATTACAACAAAAAAAAGAAAATGTTTTGCTATGTAATGGTTTTAATTTGACATCAATAACAACCTTTGCATTCCTGAACTGACTACAGCTGATTTCTGGTCAGCTGGTCGCTACAGTGTGAATTTACATCCAGACTGACCATTGCTGATGGAACAAGATGACGAGGCAATATTATTTGGACCTTCTAGAGACAGGAGCTTTTTCAGACGACATTTTCAAAACACAACAGAAAAGAAGGTCAACTGTGGTTGTAGCTGTTCCCTAGGTAGGGCAACAAAGATTCCACTCTAACCATCTATATCCAGTCGAAAAACAAATTATTGTGAACGAATGCTTTGTTAAAAGAAGGTAAATGGAATTGAGAGCGAACTGACCCACAAACCACATATTAGCAAGTCTGACAAGGCATGTATCAGTGAGCTCACCTATGATTCTCTCAACAAGCTGATACTGTGAGTGGAGGTCGTCCATCAGTTCCTCTTGACAGTTGAGGTACTCTATATCCTCTGGTGATGCTGCCTTCAGCCTATGGAGTAAAAATAATAATAATAATTTAAGAAAATTGAAAAAAGTATATATACAACGATAAATTATAATAAAAAAGGAGTGAGAAACCTCAAACACAAAATTACTTAGAACTCCTATCTGGGTCAAATGAAACTTCTCAAAAAGCTACCATTACATAAAAGAGAACAACCTTCTCTGATCAGATTTGACAAAAATCTGTTTTTCTACATCAACATTCAATGTAAAAAAAAAAAGAACAAAAAAAAAAGAACAAAGCACTGCGCATACACAAACAAACTAGGGTACATTTTGCACCAGCCCTACAGTATGAAAACTCTAGCACTCGGAGTAGGGCTGGGCTGGGGTGAGTTAGAAGAAATCGATATCATAACCAGAAGGGGAAAAATTTGATATTGAAATATATCACAATATCTGCATACACAAAATCACACAAAATCAAAATGTTGAATTAAGTGCCGTTCATCACATTGTACTGCATGGTAATGTAAAGAGGGATATCACACTAAAGCTGGGATTCTAAAATGATACTTGAACACCATGGCTCTATTTCTGTGAGAAACTTGGGTGAATAATTTGTCGTCATTAATTAAGACGACAGAATTGTGTACCACAATGTCAAAATTTGGTCATGATATGAATTTTTAAAAATGTTGTGTGTTCCAATTTTTATCTTTATTTAAGAAAAACAAAGCAATTTAATTATTGCCCCAGCCCTTCCCCAGAGCCTTGGTGCTACCAGCCCCGCCCAAACCATCCCAATGCCCCGTGCCCGCAATCAAACCCTTCCCCACAACATTATTGGAACATGCCGTTCTAGGACAAATACCACCAACAAGTCTTTTGAGAGACCTCACCATTTCTTCCTCTCCTGCTCCTTCTTCTTGAAGTTGTCCAGTTTCTTCATGCCCTTGACGTTCTGGAGCTTGAGGCTGTCCTCCGTCTCCCACGTGTTGTGGATGTGGGACCAGTTTTTCCACTTGATCAGGTACTGCGTCTCGCCGGGCTCTTTGTGGGGGTTGAAGTTGGCGTTGGGGTCCCCGTCCGCTTCCACCGCATACACCGTGGTGGTGCCGCCCATTGCTGTGAGGTGACGAGGTAAAAAAACGATGTTGAGCAGTCGGCTCACATAAGGAGAACGTCTGCAGGGCGGGAAACGGTTTTGCTCTTCCTGCCACAGGGCAGGTAAATCCAAAAGAAATTCACCAGTCACTCTGAATTTTTACTGGCCAAAATGGATGTTTGGTTAAAACCGATCTTCCGCAGATTTCAAGGACACCTGCCAAGTGGCTGGTGGAACTGGAAAATGTTATTCCCCACCCTGGATGCCAACAAGGCATGGTGCTCCTTGACAGGTGTCTTAAAAGCATCCGTGATACCTTGAGTTTAAAGCCTCAATAACTGATTGCTGGAGCTCAAAACAAACAACAACACAAGCTCCAGAACACAGTGGTGTTTTGATAAACTTTGCCTCCCTGTCCAACCTTCCTCCCAGTGAATGAGAGCAAATGGTGCCTTTTCCTTCCAACTATCAACTTCACTCTTAAGTATACTGTAACCAGCCCCTAACAGTGGCCCTCAAATACACCTTGCTAGGGATGCACTGATACCGATACATATCAGGTTGATACACCCCCCCCCATTGAAATCTGATACAAGAACCACGTGCAGCATAAACAAATCAAAGCAGAGCGACAGAGAAGAATGTTAGATCTCAGTCATGGAGAATAATAACCCCAGTAACTACCAGCCTAAATGTATACTGATTAGGAAACGCAGCCCACACTTAAAACCATTTAGCCCTCTGAATCGGCATCGACAGTTTAAAAAAGCAGTATCGGTACATCCCCTGCATCTACACGATAAGACAAAAAAAAATCTCTGCGCCATGTTCCATCCTCACCTCCTTTCCTCCCTGTCCTGCTCTCCATCACACGCTCCAGGGTCTCAAACTCGTCCTCCTCTGGCTGGGGCACGTCCTCGCCCAGCACCTCCACCAGGTCGTCCGAGTCGGTCTTCAGCTCCTCGTCCTCCTTGTAGCTGACGTTGACCGTGGCCTGCCGCCGCGGCCCTGCTGATGCCGCCTTCTTGTAGTCATCCTCGTCGTCCTCGTCGGACGACGAGCCCCGCGGGGCCTTCTTCCTCTGGGCGCTGCTTTTCTTCCCGTTTCGGGCGTTCGTCCTGAGGAAAAGAGACAAGGAGATTAAGACGTGACGTAGAGCTGCAACGATGAATCGATTAGTTGTCAACTATTAAATTAACTATTTTGATAGTCGATTAATCAGTTTGAGTAATTGTTTAAGACATTTTTTTCTCTGATTCCAGCTTCTTCAATGTTCTTCAATATTTTCTGTTTTCTTTCGTCCTCTATGACAGTAAACGGAATATCTTTGGGTTGTGGACAAAATAAGACATTTGAGGCAGTCATCTTGGGCTTTGGGAAACACTGATTGACATTTTTCATCATTTTCTGACATTTTATGGACCAAACAACTAATCTCTTAATCGAGAAAATAATCGATTAATCGATAATGAAAATAAACATTAGTTGCAGCCCTAACGTGAAGACAACGGTTTTTAATTTGTTTGATTAAAGTTCCCATTTTGTGTATGTTAGCCATTAGCAATAGGGCTGTCCCCCGACTTACTTTTCTGACACTGTTATCTTGCAAATAAATAAAATTTAAAGAAAATCATGCATCTAGTGTTAATCAAGGTCAATCGTAGTGAATCAAAGATGCATGAAAGTTGTTATGATGCCAGAGAGGTGTGTGTATAATTAATTTCCCAAGAGTAACTCATACAATGTGAAAGTCATTTAAAAAATGACTTATTGACTAAAATAATCTTGGTTAACTAAGATCCTAACTAACGATTAATTCAGCAATTGACTAAGAAGAGGCACCCTTAGTTAATGAACGAACATTTTCTATAATAAAGCACTTGAGAGTGGCTACTTCTGCAATTTCTTTGAAAAAATACAAAGAGAGAAGAGTGAGGCCACCGATAAAAGGCTTAAGTAGCTTCTCCTCCATTTAATTGGGACTCTGAACGGTAGCAATATGTCCGCAGCCCATACTTCTGCAGAGATTGTTTGATCTCATGTGTAGCTAAGCAAAAGCTATACAGGACTAAACTTTCTACTCACTTGGTTGGAGGCTTTCTGCTCTTGACTTTGTGACTGGGCTCATAGTCGGAGGCCGTCTCATCGCTGTTCTCCTCCTCTGCTGAAGAGTCAGATCCAGAACCACTCCCAGACCCCGAGCCGGATCCAGAATCTGAGGAGCCTCTCTTCTTGGACCCACTTGACGAGTCTGAATCATCACTGCTTGATGAATCCTATACAAGCAAACCATAAAAGGTTCAACATTTCAAATGGCAAAAGCTGCGTCATCAATGACGGCGTGTGCATGAAAACTAAATGTTTTCTTAAAAGGTTAAAGTGGTAATCCGCAAGATCCTCATTTTTGTTTGTTTTGTCGACAACTATTGTCGATAAGTGATCATTGCCGTTGAATAGCTACCAACCTCATCAGATCCACTGTTTGAAGAGCTTTGTTGCTGCTGCTGTTGCTGCTGCTGGAGTTGCTGTTTCCTGAGCATAGCTGACCTTTGCACTGCTAGGATACTGGGGTTGGACTTCCAGAACTGGAATCAATACAGTGCAAGGTCAAGGAAAGCTAGCATACCTAGCTCATAGTTCATGCATATAATTATGACTGTTTTTTTATGTTTAAGGGTTAAGTTCAGAATTTTTGACCCCTCGCCCTATTTCCTACTCATTGATGATGTTGTTGAAGGGTAGTCTTTTCTCCAAACAATCCATGCTGGATACCGAGCTCATCTCTACTTAGCCGCAGAACAAATGTAAAGTTATTTACATTTATTTCAGGACTTTTACTTTACATTAATTTGGTGGCTAACTAGCCAGTGCTGTTGGTATCCAGTGTGAGGAGCAGTATGGAGTGTGCTAAAGAAGGACTCCATCGATTGACAACATCATTGGTGAAGTAGGAAATAGGGCTAGGGGTCCAAAATTCTGAGTCTACTCTTTAAGCTGACAGATTCAGCATGTTTTCTTTCAGAAAAAAGGATTGGGTCCAAAAAGATGGCAGCCCCTGCAAACCGTCTTGTTAATTCCAAAGTTTGCACTACAGAACAAGTAATGATGTCACATCTTTATGCACCTGTTCCATTAGACGATTGCTTTTAATGACAAGGTTCTCTACCTCAGCACCATCGATGTTTGACTTGTTTGGTGGTTCCATCTTCTCCTTAGATTTCTCTGAGTCAGAATCTGACTGGCTGCCGGAGTCTGAGCCACTTCCTGAGTCACTGCTCCCTGATTGGCTACTGCTGCTGCTGGAACTGGAACTGGAGCCTGAGCCCGAGCCGGACCCAGAGCCCGATCCAGAGCCGGATTCATCATCGGAGTTACTGTGAACACATTTACACACACCAACGCACACATGAGAATGCTTGGAGTCTTTTAACAAATGAAGCCATATGAGTTTATTTATCATATACCAGTGATCCATTGTGGAGACTAGTGTGGTTCTGCATTATGTTGCAAAACTTCAAAATGTACCACAAGAAACAAAATTGTGTCTCTCACACTAAACAAACAACTGACACGACAGTGTATCTGTGCACTGAGAGCATTTTTCACTTCACATGACTCCGAAATGTGTCGGCACAGCTTTGGCTCCTATGCGAGAATGTGCCTGTTTCACTGTGCCTCATAAAATAACAACAAAAAGCATATGTGGTGCCCCTCAAAGAGAACACACTGAAACTATAGGAAAGGGCCCCTATATCAGCCTTATACATGCTAACAAACTAGGAAATGCGCCAATCAGATACTCTGTATCGGTCAGATACTGGCCAAAAACACTGGGTTGTAAATCAGAAAAAAATTTATTATAATCCAATATGATCCTTTGATAAATCTAGCCTGAACTATCACGTAAATGCTCGTAGTTACACTTTGAGTGACATGTCGAATTTTTGAATGTTTGAATGCTGTTGGCCATCCAACAGTATTGCAAAACTGAGTCATGTTGTGGGCTACGCATTTCTACCTTTAGGGAAGTAGAGTATTTGTTTCACAGTTTGAGCATGATGTTTTTTAGATGGCTATCTTAAGTAAAGTGCATCCTTACAAATGGCTAATTAAAGGGGGAACTAAGCCCAATTTAAGAATTCATACATGTTATTCCTATGGCCTGAGATGGTCCAAAAATATTAGTGAAAATTAGGGATGCCCCAATTGGATCAGTAAGATCGGTATCAGGGCCAATCACAGCATATTTTAATTGATCATTATCGGCTATATTCAGCTTGATCAAATTCCGATCCTTTTTTGTTAGAGAATCAATGAAAACCATTAAGGGAAAGCTGTGATGCAGGCCTTTTTTTTTTTTTTAAGCAGAGGTATTCAATTACCAAACATATCTTGCCTACGTTGGATTCATTTTACTAACTTTGATGTACTTGAAGTGTGCCCTGTGCAGCTGTATTATGTAGTAAACACAAATATCGGATTGGGACTCGGTATCGGCAGATACTCAATATAAAGCGACTCGACTTGGATCAGGGGCAAAAAAACTTGATCGGGACATCCCTAGTGAAAACGAATAACTTCCATCCTAAAACCAAACACACGAGTTTTAAACCCCAAATTTGTGATGTCATCTGGTATTAAGTCTTAAAGTGCTCAATAGCCAATGAACTGGGAAAGATGGTAAAGGTGACACAGCAAGCACCCAGGGGAATGCTCTGAGTGTGCAGGTACATCTTCTGTTTCTCAGCTGAGAACACAAGATCATTCGGGTAAAATGAAGAAAACACACGTTCTTCGTGTCCACAAAAATCAAGTATCCGATTCATTATCAATAGAAGAGCTCCAGCCTTTATACCTGATGACATCACAAGTTCGAATCTTTATTTCTGTGGTTTCTGGCTTTGGGTATTGATTGAACTTTCCAAGGCCATGGAAATAACATATTGGAATTCTTAATTTGGGTGGTTTTCCTCTTTTAACAGCTCAGTAGTTGTTTAAGAGGGGCAAAAAAGGCGTATCTGATTGGCATCTGTAGATGCTCAAGATTGTGGTATTGTTATTGGAGATGACGAAGTGGTATCGAGCCATCCCTATAACACACCACACAAAACTGGTTCAGACTCTACATTAACTAATAAGTAATGCACCTATTGTTTCATACTTGTAAACAGTAATGTTTTTTCAAGTTTCAAGATGGAACCACTCTTGTACATGAACATAGAATAAATGAAAATCGGTACCATACATGAATATAGGGAGACAAATATCCTAGTACTTACACATCACAGCCATACTTATAAACCACAAGCTCCCCCCTTCACACCATTAAGACATTGTCTTCAATGAACTAATTTAGCCCAGTGTTTCTCAAACTGCTCCCTGGGATGTTGCAGAGTGGTCCCTGCACTAGTCATCTGCTTCAGAAATTGTTTGCTTTCTAGTGTTAGTTTCAATGGAATCTGGCTCTGAATATTATTGCTTGCCGGTCCCTAAGACCAAAAGACAACTGGTTACCAGTCCTCAAGCGCAAAAGGTTTGAGAAACCCTGTATCCTAATCAAGAATCCCGTTTTCTGTTTCTAACCTCGACTTCCCATGATGACAAATATTTGACGGATGACAAGACAAGGACAATTAGGACTTGCTTGAATCACGAGCAACCAAAAAATAACTGAACTTGAATCTCACCAGCTGCTCTTAAAGTATACTTGTGGCTCCATTTCTTATCCAGCCATTGTAATTCGAAACAATACAGCTAAATCTTTATTTTCAGTGTCACATTACAGCTCCAAGTAATGGCCGACTCCAATTCATCTTAAGTCAAGTGTGTGATGTAGGCCTGACTGGTTAATGTTGATAAAGGGTTCCAATATCCAGCAAGAGTATAAAGCATCATGAAGCAATTTGTTCAGCAAAACCTTTCAATCTCACAATTTAATTAGTATTAACATAATAATCATGGTCTCCCTTTTAGCAAAAACACATAAAAGGTTCCATCACCTTGATTCTCCGCTGCTGTTGCTCACACTTTCATCTTCACTGCGCCCAGCCATGTTTAAGTCCAAAATATAGGATTCACAGTAATGAGTGAGCAAAGGTGAGCCCTATATTCAAAGCAGGTAACCTGTGAAAGAAAATGCAGGTATTACCAATTTGGGAAAAAATAGTAGTACAAAACAATTCTATATGTTTACCCTACTGAAGTAAACCATCTGCTATTTGAGCTAAGGAACACTCATTCCAATATTGGGCAAGTTCAGGTAAATGAAAACTAGCTACACGATTAAGACGGTGTAAATATAACCCAACATCATTATCATAGAGCAAACCAACATTTTGAAACATTTAAAGAAAACTATACCATCACCTAACTACATATTTGATTCAAGTTCTGAAATCGATGTGCATCGACATTCTCAAAAGAATTTGACAGCTCGGTGGAGTGGACTGAATTCCATGGCTTGCATGCGGCTCTTTTGATAATAGTTGTTGCGTGTTCTGAAAGCCTAAAATCGTGTAAAAATGCAGATGAGCCAAATGTTTTGATATGTATGTAGCCGTTTTTATCCCCTGTCAAATCAGCGATTTCTTGACCGCAAAGGCCTGAATGAGGCCTGCACAGCATGCGAGTATTTTTCACGCGCTGTCCTGGACAATGCTCCGCAGGAACAGGGCTTTCTGCGAGACTTGTGCAATATAGCAGCTAACAGTAGATAATGTTACCACACCTGCGACAGAAGAGTCGTCACACTGGCTCAACGAATGCAAATAGCCGGTAAAATGACGACGCTAATGTCAACCACGGTGTACATGCTGTAAGTTGGCATCCAGATTTATTACTGTGGCTAGTTTTTAGCATCCAGCTCAATAGCCAGTGTTAGCCAGCGATGAAAGCTGCTAGCTTATTGGCGGGGTAAGTTAGCCAGACAGCCAACGTAAACTTGCTAGCTACCGCATTTACCGATAAAGTCAGCTCGATTATGCTACCAAGGATAGAAGAAGAATTATTTACTAGTTAAATATTCTGCAATTTCACTTGACCTAAGTTAATGTTCGCGTGCAGTCAACTGTTTCAACAAACTGGGGTAACGTAGCAGCTGCTATTAGCTAAGTGCAAGTTTGGGCTACTTCTCTTGCCTGGTAACGTTACGTTCACCGTGAAAACCGTAAAACCATGTAAAATAATATCATCATTGCTATTATTTCACACAATATGCTAGATAGCTATGAGAACATGGCTATGTGTCAAGCGTTGGGTGTATTTTTAATTTAGCAAATAACAAGCTAGTTATTAGCTAACGTTAGCTAAAGACTTCAATTGACAGGAATGCTAGCCCAACGTTAGCTAACCAGGTCAAGCAATGAAAGTGCTCCGCTTGCTAGCACGCCAGCTAACGAAATGATAAAACATGCAGTCCAATCACTGAACCATCCATGTGTAATTTGAAATTATATGACAGGGGAAGCCAAATATACCTCCTGTAACAAGATGTTCAAGAATTAGACACACCTTTTAAGTGCTCAATTCATTTTATGTATCATTTTCGCGCACTCCAAAACGATCTACTAACGTTATCAAGCGTTGTTTTCATCAGCTTCACTTCCCACCGCTGCCTCTTTCTTGCCGTGCGTGCTTGTCAACATGTAGCTCTCTAATGTTAGCTAACGTAAGGCTAATAGGCTGCCAATTTGCTAACGTTAAAATAGCTAGTTAGCAGATATATCTGGGTGGAATTATGGAAGTATAAGCCGATAAGTATTTTAGGTTACCTGGATAACTACGATGAATTGCCAGTCGGAATCTGCCGTCCGACTTCAGTGGTCCTTTTTCTTTTATTTTCTTTGGCTAGCAGCTAACGGTAGCTAGCTAGCCAGCTAGCTCCCAGCCAGGGAGAGCAGTCCCAAATGATCGAGTGGAATTCGTGCCAAGTTTCTTGATTTCTTTCCCCGAATACGTCTTGTACGTTTCCCTTTTGGTTTTCCCTAAGTAAACAAAGACTAGCGTGCGTTATTCAAACGCGATTGTTGAAAGACAGCATTTCAGCCGAGGGTCCTACAACAACCGGCCTCCGCCATGATGCCGTCGAGTTCACTCTGTTGCGATTTCGAGTGGAAACCCCGGGCAGTGACGTAACGACGATGCTTTACAGTCTCTCACTAAAAATACATACGGTAAACAGATAATATATATATTAAAAAAGATAGCTAAGTAGGCCTATCGTTATTTGTAAAACAGCATGGATTTTATATCACACAAAAATATGAGCTGACTTACGTTACCGAGTGCGGATCATCGAAAGAATAGTAGTGAGAATAGCTTATCTAAACCATAATGATCAAATCACACAAGGGGTTATCTTTGTGAATTAATAACATCTGCGCTCCATTTGGACCTATAAACAATTTATAGATACAAAATTGTAGCAAATTTTCAAGTGAAATGCCTCTGCATTCGCTTCAACTGTCACCACTGTAGACTAATCACGTTAGTAATCTGAGAAGACGAAACATGTCAAAAGCAATAGTCACTACAGAGGGAGTCAAAACTTTTTACACAGTTAAAATTCTCCCATTAAGTAAAATTCTCAATATCTGATGCAGATAGCCATATCATGACAGATGGTCAGAGTTTCAAATACGTTGCAACGTTTGAAACCAGTGCGCCCGAACGCAGCACAAAAAGGCCCAGCTTTTATGGCTGTCAACCTTAATTTTATTTTGGGGAGTAATGGAAGTTATAAAAGAAAACGAATAGGCAAACAATGATAACACAACTGCAGGGCTTGTTATCTCGGGGCCTCCATCCACTATTGTTATTCAAAGAGCAGGTCACGTGACATGGCCCAGATTTCTTAGACTCTCCCCTGCAGCTTTTGTGATTGTTTGGCCTCTTGGGGAACCTTTATGAAGTCAGATTAATAAGGAGTAACAAATACATTGGGCAAATTGATATCTGACAGGGCTTTTGTTTGACTAAGAGTGCACAAAGCCAAAACAAGACTAGCCAGGCTGGTAACTTGGATGCATTTTATCCTTTATGCTGCTGCAAAGCAGAGCTCCAGCATACATCTTAAAATCAATTAGAAATAGCCCAACATTAGCTAGAATACATAAGGGATGTCCTCGGATTTAAAGATCATATCAAAAACGCACAATACGGAATCGATAACCACCACTACACCCTACTGAATTACTCACAACCATTTACTTTGAAGTAAGTGTTGCCCAAATAAAATGAATACTGGATTGAAAGGGGTAGAATTGTTGGTGGATGTCACTTCCACAAGGGGGAGCCATTAGTGCATGTGTAGAGCTATTTCCTTGTATTGCGCAGAGGAAGAGTTCAGACAAACAAGACGAGAAGGCGAGGAGAGAGCAAGGCAAGGCACTAGTTAAAAGCGTCATTGCGCGGCAGAGAAGTGGAGCAGATATTATTCATGCCAATTTCTCTACACCTAGTGTGAATCATTTCCCTTTTTAATGGAAACATTATTAAACACCACGCATTTTGTAAGATGTGTGGGACAGAACTCTCTCTCTCTCTCTCTCTCTCTCTCTCTCTCTCTCAACCCAGATCGATTTGCAATTAAAACAGTTGTGGCAGTTCATGGCTCAGTCCTGTCGTAATAATGTGAAGTTGGTTAAGGACTGGGGGTGTTTGATAGAGCCAAACCGATAAATCAGTCATTAGGGATGTAAAGGACGATGCTTTCCAAAAGGTAAATGCTAGATCACACCGGGTCATCGACATTTCGCACAAATACCAAGCAAAATGGCCTCCATTTATGTTGATTTCTTTGGGCTTGATGATTATGAAAAACTTGAAATGTGATGAAATATTTGAACACTGCAGCAGTATTTTTAGTGTCTTATAAACCCACGAGGGTTGGGCACTTTGTGTGCATGACAGAAAAATAAATGAAATAAATAAAATCATAATGTTTGGGATTACAGATTTGGTCACCATGAATTGAGTACCAAGGACCCCAATTTAAACAAGTTGAAAGACTTATTTGGGTTTTTATCCGATTAGCAGACCTCATACTGAACTGTTCTGGACTGTGTAAACTGTACCGGTGTATGTTGAAGTATGGTGTTTTGTTAATAAAGAATCTCAATCAATCAATCAATCAATCAGTCTTTAATTTTCATGCTGGGGCCACACACTGACCTGTAATAAAGCGGCCACCACAGGGGGCACAGCCAGGGTTACAGAAAGTGCTGTAATACAGTGTCAGTGTCCATTGGTCCATCCCCCAAATTAAAATAAATGTTTATTACGACTTAGTACATGATAGAGACATGAAATTTGCCACAGTGATCGATATAGGTGTGCCAATACATCACAACACATTACACCAATCGACCAGATGGTGGCGCTATAATCAAAGGTCAAAATGTCAAACTTTGAAAAACCATAACCGTCTCTGGCTCAGGTCACGCAACGTCACCAGTTCCAGTCAGTTCCAGTGC
This sequence comes from Parasudis fraserbrunneri, assembly GCA_900302295.1. Lineage (NCBI taxonomy): Eukaryota > Metazoa > Chordata > Actinopteri > Aulopiformes > Chlorophthalmidae > Parasudis > Parasudis fraserbrunneri. The sequence goes on from OMKL01000634.1 coordinate 28,933, forward strand.
ATTCTCGTAGTGAGGGTGTAACAAAATGTCAACATCCAGTCATTTAGTGCTAGCAATGTGGCTCTAAAATTAGGCTAGTTAGCAAAACATAGTATCCTTATGTAAAACCTCACTTTAACTCTCACTCCAAATGCAGTTTTAAGGACAAAGTTACTGGTAAACAGGAAAATGACGACAACACCTTTTGAGGTCTATTGGCCAGATGGCGCTAAAATCAAAGATCAAAATTTGACAAGACATAACTTGTACACCATAAGTCAGACCGACACAAGACTTCATATGCATCTCCAGCTACCCTTGGTCTTCAACTTTGCCACTATAACTGCATAAAGATGATGGCTTGGTCACAGCTTATCATGAATTATGTGCTTGTTTAAAGGAACACTCCAACATTTTGGGAAATACACTTATTTACTATCTTCCCCAGAGTCAGACGAGAAGATTAATATCAGTTTTATCTCTGTCAGTTTTGGAGTTGTTGAAAGTTGTATTTCTTCACTTTTGATGGAGCTAGGCTAGCTGCACCCTACTGCTTCCAGTCCTTGTGCTAAGCTAGGCTAGCATGCACCTGGACCTCTCCGGGGCTACTGGACACACAGAGATGACATTGATATCAATCTTATTGTCTGACTCTAGGGAAGATGGCAAATAAGTGTAAATGGAGTGTGTGTTCCTTTGCTACGGTAATACCTGACTACGGTAATCATTATTTGTTGTGAAATAATTTTCTTATGAATAAAGAGTAAGTTGGCCTGGCCTATAGAATGTGCAAATATAAAATATATAAATGAGTGTGATGATAATATACCAAATGTAATTACCATTTTAATCAAATAGAGGTGTAAGGACAAACTATTTATCATAGAACTTGAAATAAATGTTTCTTAACATTCTGAAAGTATAGAAGATTTGTAGCAGGTGCCATGATCATCATTTCCTCATCGTCATTATCATATCTTTGTCAACTTCATCATCAACAATGAAAGAAATAAACAACAAAAGACATTCAGAAAAACACAGAAAAACAGGCAGGACATTGCTGAAAAAGAGCATCCGTTCTCAGTGAACCTACCCTGGGTAAATAAAGGTTAAATAAATAAGTAAATAACATCTATTAGGGATGTCCTGATGAAGATTTATTTTGCCCCTGACCCCGATCCAGATCTGATATTTGTATTTTCCTAGATAATACAGCTGCACAATGCACACTTCACACTTCCAAGTACCGGTATATTGAAATTAGTAAACCAATCCAATGTAGGTAAGATATGCTTGGTAATTGAATAGCTCTGCTTTAAGAAAAAAATAGCCTACATCACAGCTTTCCCTTAATGGTTTTCATTTATTTTTTACCAAAAAAGTATCAGAATTTGATTTGGCTTAATATAGCTGATACACATAAATTAAAATATGCCGTGATCAGCTTCGATTCCGATCTGTTCAATCCGATCGGGACATTATCTAGCCTATATCTAACTAGCCAGCTACTCATAGTTAAAGTAATAATCTCAAACATTTTCATATAAATAAATGTCTATAACCAATTGATATAACACAATAGTGATTCAACCTTTATAGTCTCTCAAGCTACCCTATCTCTTTTACAATCTTTGAATGCTCCAGAGATAGTCTGTAATTCAGCCCGTTAAAATTTTAGAGGAGGAAGCTGTCATCTTCCACCAGAAAAGCTCTTCAGACCGGAAGTTATTTTACAAAATTCCGAAAGAGTTGAATAAAAAAAAAACCTTCTTGAATTTCCATTTCTGCTCAGCAGCTAGCTAGCTAGGCTTCGACTAATTTGTTTAGTAGGAGTTATTTAAGTGACTGCACAGGGGATATGGAAGTGGGGAAATGACCATATAACCGGCTTATTTACTACTCACTTTCAAAGCTGCTGAATTACAGATGGGTAGGTGGAAGCATTTGGAAATTGCTGGTGCCAATGCGTCTGTCTTGAGAGACTAGCCTATACCCAGTTCATGAATACTTTTACATTTGCTGTTTTTGGCTGTTCTAAGCAGTGGTGTCTGGTGGGACATTCCTGGGAAAATCATCTGGCACACAGGAAGTGATTCATTTTACATCCCCAGCAACAGCAGTTTATTTTGAATGAATAGAAGACTAACTCAGTAGTTAGCATGAATTTTCAAGATGGAAAGCAAGTGTGTTAATACAGTGCAAAAATGTGACAGCAATGATAGTTTATCACCAATACATATTGCTAAAAACAAAAAGAAACATCTTGCGGATTACCACTTTAAATATTGAGTAGCTGGCAAACATGCTAATTGCGGTTAGTGCCATGCTAATGTATCTGTTGCTGCTTTCAAAGAGGCTATGACAAAGCTCTTGGTTGCTGCTGGGGAATGTAGCTTGGAGGCTTGGCATAAAAAGATTGTCAGACACATTTGTAGCTATCTCATTTATTTCCATTAATTGGGTGAATTGTTGTTACTGGGTGTTGCGGTTGTCTTGTTGTTAAACTGATGCCTGTGGGCTGCCAGTAGGGGGCAGAGTGGCTAACCATGAGTGAGTGAGTGAATTATGGAATGACTGAGTGAGTTAGTGACATTGCTGGTCATAGAGAAAACACAACAATAAAAGCAAAATAGACACACAACAACATTTATCACAACAATGTAAAATAGACACACAAAAATGAATCATAACAATAAAAGCAAAATGAACACAAATAAACATTCATCACAACAATAAAGCAAAAATAGACACACAAAGAAACATTCATCACAACAATAAAAGCAAAATAGACAGAAGAGACATAAATATAAGATACTAAAATTAAAGAGACTATAAAGATCACAAGAAATGAAAAAAGAATACATATATATATATATATATTGTCACAAACCAGTGGAAAGTGGCAAAAAGGGAGTCCACACATGAGGTCAAACTTAAACAAACAATATTTATTATACTCAAATGATAGTGAACCAAATAAATGTGTATAGGAGTCAGTGGTGTATGTAATGCTTGAATAGTGAATACGTGTAAAACCCAGGAGGAGATACCTGCACCTGTGCTGGGGATGGAAAGGGGAGAGGAAAAAGCAGGAAGTGTGTTACCCAGAGCCATGCTTTTATAGAGCTCCTGAAAACAGG
>OMKL01000650.1:0-11265 GCA_900302295.1 Parasudis fraserbrunneri
TTTCCCCCCCCCCCCCCCCATCAGGGATGATGAGAGGAGGGGGGTATTTTTGACTGAGGCTGGTATGAGGCATAGCAAATGCTTACAATATGCCAAGACCATGATTCACAACACTAATTGCACCTCACTTAGTGTAATAGGCTATAGCTCATTATTATGGGAACTTGAACTTGAATAATGCTGATGTACTGACAAAAAGGACATCATATGAACATTATATTATGTGAAGATCTTGTTTGGCTGACCTCTAATGATTTCACAGTAATAAAACGACAGGAAATTATTTATTGCCTGAAAGGGATTGAGATGGAAGCTCATAAAATGCCTAGAATTTAGCCCCAGGCTCACTGGCCAATCAATAAATGCCAGTGGGTGTGGGTGGTTGCTCTCAGATGAGTTGGCTTTGGTTGCAGTGAATCTAATTATGACCAGCTCAACCACAGCCCTCAGAGACCTAATGTAGGTTCTCTCAGGAAAACACAAACTGCATTAATTCAAGGAACTAATACCCAAGTCTATTCGCCATTTCATGCAGATTGAGCTACAGCTGTGTGAATCTGTTGCTTTTATGGTAACTACTTTGACTTTAGATGTAGCCTACAGTATGAAAGTAGTGCAATAAAGGCAGAAGTGTAGAAGGCTCCCTGAAGTACCCTAATTGTTTAAGTGTAAGGGTGCACGTGTGTGTGTCAGATACACTCAACAGGTCTGCCTTAAAGTCACCTGAAGCTTTATAACTTTAGCCACATGTTATCTCCAAAATATGGTAACAGAAAACAAGCCTTGACACAAATTGTGGGTTTCTCATGACAGTGATTGATTGATTGATTGATTGATTGGTTGGTTGATTATATAATTTTTATTAGTTGATTGATTTTTTTTATTCTTTTTTATTAAAGTGTCAAGTACCCAAGGTGCCCAGCCCACATGGACTTACAAGACACACAAAAAATACAATGGTGTGCAACATAAAAATCAATACCGATACTCAATACCGGTACGCTCCCATGCTTTACAAACAAAACTTGCCACGAAGAAAATACCTTTCCTAAAACACAGCTCAAGTCTTTCATAATAATTTAATCAAAAGAAATGATCAGAGATAGATTACATTTTACTAAAGAGTGCACATCTTATTTCACCCAAAACATAAAATGGGTTTCATTTTCATTTATTCCCAAATCACATAACAAAGAATATGTTCCTCCTTTGGGGTAGAATTGAATCTACCTGTTTCTATGGCTAATATGAATGTACCTGAATATAACTGTGCACAACATAATTGTGCTATAGTAATTCTTAATCAGATAATATGTTCAGACAGACCTGAGTCTTTCTTTATACATAAGGAAATATTTACTGCAAATGTCCTCAATATCACAGCATAATCTATTTTGAAAAATGAAAGATAAATTGTTCATAAAAAAATTAAGAATCCTACTTTCACAAAATCGATAGGCTATCTGATGAAAAAAAGATACTTTGACTTCACAAGGAAGTATTCCAAAAACCCAAAGAGATGGGTGGCTTGGCCCAACTTTTTAGTGCACTACTGGGTGGCCAACATTCATTCCATTCTGTATTGGCATAATCTTAAATACATAACCCCCCCCCTCCAGATTGGTTGCTCGTGGAATCATCAGCATGTGTACCCTCCTCACTTGATGCCTTCCTTTGTTTACCCACAACAGTGGCAATTCTTAGATATTCTAAGAATGGAATAGTAAGAAGTACTCTCAAAATGTGGGGTCAATTTATGCGCCATTATGGTTTTCAGGCTCTTCCCTTAGCTTCCCCTATACACGCTAACCCTCATTTTCCCTTTTCTATACAAGACAATATTCAATATAATATTCTATGCTGCAAGGAAGACCTGGATATAGAGGGCACATTTGCCTCTTTCAACCAAATTATTCCTTCATTTCAAGTCTTTCAAATATCTTCAGATTAGAAGTTTTGTGTGTATGAAATTCCACCTCAGTTCTGTATTAGCCTATACCTTATTTATGCTGAAATCTCCAATATCGTTTGCTTTACGTACAATCTGGTCGCAAGATCTGGATGTGGATTTTGCTGAAGACACTTGGAAGGCAATTCTTGAAAGGGTAAATAGCTCCTCTATAGACCTGGGGAGTCACGTGATAGTTCTAAGACCCATCTGGTTCCGGACAAATCTTTGCCTATGGTCTCGTGGTAGCTGGGTTTACGTTTTGGGTTTGAGAAAAATGTGAAAAAAGGCATGGATACAAGACTGTGTACTAAATGCACCAGAAATACACAATGAACTACATTTCAAGCCCAGTGTTGAGCGAACACTGTGTAGCTGAGTGGACAATGGTACGTAAACCAAAATAGTCTAAACAACAGACAGAATACACTATTGGAATTACAGTATATACTCATGATTACCTGATTCCAATTGTTTTTCAACGCTGTAGTTTTTGTGTTTGGAACTTAAATCTTCATGGCGATCAGTGAAAACATAGATGGCGGTGAATGGCGCGATAGCGAGATAGATTACAAGGGATACCAACGTCTTGAGTAGTTGTGCTCTTGTGATTGGTCGAAGATTTGCCAGGCTTATGGGTAGTGTAGTAGTTACCATGGAAACAAGTGAAGATTACGATTCTCAAAGATTAAGTTAAAACATTTACCTTTATTGGTTGTAACAGTAAAATAATTAAATAATCTATACCTCCGTCAAAGATTATGAACCTACACAATACGATCTGGCCATAAGTACTGATAACTTGAGCTTCACTGGACAGTTGCAAAGGGGGGAAATCACAGTGGAATTTGTGCCCAACATGGGATCTTACAATGCAAAATAGTCCATCGGGTGCACTGCACTAATGTAGTCGCTCGTATTCCCTGAAATGAAATAAACTTCTGACAGATAGCAGCTAATTTCATACATATGTTCTAGTCTCTTCCCTCCCTAAAAACCTTTTGGAAATCTATTTTTGATTCCCAACTCACTCCCAAGTCACCCATACACTGTATGGGTGTATGTATGTAAATGTGTGCATATATATGTAGGTATAGCCTTTGCATTATATATTGCTTCAAGTGATTGCTGTGATTGTCAATCACCTCACTATGAGTGTTCTCTTTGGGCGCTCTTTATTTTTGTATATATTTTATTTATTTATTTTCTCGTTGCTGTCATGCCCCTGTTATATTATTTGTAGTTGTTATTGTTGTTGTTATCATGTCTCATTTTCTTGAAAATCGCAGGCCCAGGGTAACCACTAAAGGTTTCCCAATTAAATATCCTTCTAGTGAATCTGTGCTCAGGCATGTTTACAAGTTTATTCCAAAGTTGACGTATCTCACATTTGTGTATAATATTTGGAGGTTCCCATTCCATTATCTCCACTAATAGCCAGCACTAGCATGAGCATATTAAGTCGCTTTGCACTAAGGGGGCAGTGGTAGTGAGACAAACAACAGACCAGCATGACACAAAAACACAAGGATGGATGGGGGGGGGGTTGGGAGAAGGCAGTGGAGAAGAGATGGGTCTTGAGTTGGGATTGGAAAATTGAGAGAGGCTCTGAGTCTTTAATGTCTTGGGGGAGAGAGTTCCAGAGCCTGGGAGCTGCCCTGGAGAAGGCTCTGTCCTCTAAACTGTGAAGGTTGGACTTGGGGGTGGAGAGAAGGCAGGCTGACATAGAGCAGTGAGTTGCAGTAGTCAAGACGGAAGGAAATTAAGGCATGGATCAGTGATTCAGCAGCAGGGCGTGTGAGAGATTGCCGGATATTTGCAATATTGAGAAGGTGGTAGAGCGAGGATTTGCCAATTTGGCAGATATGGGGGTCAAGGGAGAGGGTGGGGTCGAGGATCATGCTCAGGTTACGTGCCTGGTGAGTGTTGGGTCGTTGATTCTGCTGAGGGTGGACTTGGAGCCGATGAGGAGGAGTTCCGTTTTTTCACTGTTGAGTTTGAGGAAATTTGTTGCATCCAGATTTTATTGCAGACAGGCAGGAGAGAGGGGTGGGTTGTGGGGGGATTTTGTGCTGAGGTATATCTGAGTGTCATCAGCAGTGAATGTCCAGGTTGAAATGGCGGAGAGTCTGACCGAGAGGGAGGATGTAGATGATGAAAAGGAGTGGGCCGAGTATGGAACCTTGGGGAACACCTTGTGTGACTGTGGATGTGAGAGAGGAGTGGTTGTGTAGGGAAATTAATTGTGATCTGTTGGTGAGGTAGGACTGGAGCCAGCTGAGCACAGTGCCTTCGATACCAAGGCTTTCAAGTCTGGTGAGCAAGATGTTGTAGCTCACGGTATAGAAGGCTGCACTCAGGTCAAGGAGGATAAGGATGTTGAGGGCTCCGGTGTCAGCAGAGGTGAGGAGGTCATTGAATACTTTCAGAAGTTTCAGTTTCTGTGATGTGGAGTGGGCGAAAGCGGGACTGGAGTGGTTCAAATAGGTTATTGGAGTGCAGGTGGGTTTGGAGTTGTGTGGCGATGATGCGGTCCAGGGTTTTTGAGCGAAATGGGAGATTGGAGATCGGCTGGTAATGGTTAAGGCCATAATGTGAACAGGACACACACAAGTCTCGCACAATTGCGTATAAGTGTGGAATTCTAGTTCCTTACAGACTTCAATTTTATTCAGTACTAATCCCAGTGCTCTACCAGCTGAATCAGTTAGAACACATATGCCTTCCTCATATGAACATATGAACTCTCAGTATGTATACATGACAGGCTAGTCAGGTTAGTACTTACTGCTACAGTGTACATTGTCATTCTTGTTTGTGTCAAAGAATAAAACTGTTCCTGCAGTTTTACCATATATACATATGGATCTCCACATTTTGCCTATTTGACTCTTTGACTTTGACTCCAACCTTTTGTCTAAAGCATGAGAGTGGATTCATGTCCGTGCCTTGAACTGTAATGGACAATGTGTGTGTGTGTGTGTGTGTGTGTGTGTGTGTGTGCATGCCCATACTAATGGATACTGCTGGGCTGCTATCATTGATGTGTATGTGTGCTCCACGTGTGTAACCAAAATGTGTTATGTATCAATAATTGATTTCATCTTGCTGGTTTGACATCTCAAGGATGTGCTGTTATTGTGTTTTGGGAATTCCCACAGATATACTGAAAGTTATTCCAGCACAGAGGCAAATAATGCGCTCCACTCAATTCTTTAGATTCATTATGAATGAGAGGTGAATTGTGCATGTGATCGTGATGGAGGCACACAACAGCTCAAAATCCCCCCTCTCTGTTGGGTATGCCTGTGTTTTAATACTCTCCAATCACTGCTCACACACAACTGACAGAGTTCAATTCAGAAGGCTAGCCTATATATAATATTGAGCCAAGTTCTACTGAAAATTCAGTCTCTGCTGGTAATTGATTCACAAACAGTAGGCCTATTCCTAGCTCATATGTTCCCAGAGATAAGAGTTCACTGAATGTAACGTATTGCCCAAGGGTGAGCTTTTGTTTAAAAAAAATAAAAAAATAAAAAAATAAATAAATCGTCTTCTGATTCATCCAAATACTTTTATAGGTGTAATAAATCTCTGTAGCTCGCTGTGGTCATTGATACTGGTAGAAATGCCTCACATGCAGTCATTATTGCAACATCAAAGTTTCCAGCTTTGTGAAAGTTTGTCAGGTCCAAGTTGTTTTTTTATCCAATCATTTATAAATAAATAAAATAATAAAAAAATTAAATAAAAAAAAAGCCTATGGGATGTGATCTCTCCCTCTATCCAGAACAATGTGAGATATCAGCCAGCCACTGTGTACCAGGCAGCTAACAGGATTAGCTTCACCAGCAGGCTCCCCCTAATTACCCGATTTTTTCAACAAACAGTTTCATTATAACTTCTAAGTCCTGTAATTAAAGAAAGAAATTAAAAATAGCACATGATTCTGTTTGACTCGTCTTCATTCATCTGAATGCATTTCTGAAATAATCCTCCTGTCGTGACGCAGCCTTTTGGGTTATCCCCCCTGTTCATCTCTGGAAACCCTGGGGTGATTAATGGGATTTTGCTACTTGTGGTGTATTGTTTATCTTTGTCTTCCACCTTGGAGGAAATCAATAGTGTTGACAAGATTGTGTCACGTGGATTATTTCAGAATGGGCTGGCATCTGTCCACTGGTACAAAAATACAGTAACTCACAGTCAACACTCAGCACCAGAGCCGGTACCATTCATGTCATGATGATTTTCTTGTAATTTTGACAGACCATATCAACCAAATATGCCACTTTTTCGGCAGAATAGTTTGTGTGAAGGGTTTAGCAAAGGTTATGTTATCATCAATATCCATTCTACTCTGTATATTTAATTGCTATATATCTGTTCACTTCAAATGTCTGCTCACCTCATGTGTCAGGCAGCTCCCCCCTGGCTGCAGTTGTGTATTGATGAGCATGAGTACAGCTGGCCCCACTAGCCTACATCATTTCACCCAGGCTTAAGATCATTCATTCATTCACTGTCTCTGTGCTTCTGTTCTGACCATCAATAAAATACAAACTTCCCACTCTTCTCCTTGCCAACAAATTCAAATGTGCCACTCACATCTGTGAGTAATCCCAGAAACACACAGCTGGTGGTCTTACAGCCCGCCTGAGAGGTGTAGCTAGGTTATAGCTAGGCCTGCAGTACAGTTTGATCAGTGGTTTGCCAGCATCCTGCCCATGGTAAATGTTTCTGTAAGATCTATCTTTCAAAACACAGAAGGGCAGTATATAGATGTTAAAGTGGTAAAATGATGTACGAGAAAGGAGGGTGGTGGAATAAAGAGCAAGAACCAGTATTTTAAAAGCTGCAATCACGGGCACTTTTGGTTTCTGTACTGTCCAAAGGAAGGGTTTTTATTTGATTTATTTGTCTGTGCAGAGGGTTACATTTTAAGGATTGTTTATGAATTGATGGTGGACTGAAGCATGATCTAATGGGCTGCAATTAAACTGTTTTTAAGTCAGTTGGTTCGTCACCATTCTGTCAGCAGTAAGCCCATTGAACTTCCACTGAGCTGCCAGAATTGGAGCAGCATTAGCCTAAAGGTAAGAGAAGCGGGCTTGTGACCGTGAGGTTGCTGGCAGGGAAATGAATGCTGCATGGGGGAAGTGAACGAGTGTTGCTCTCCCGTGCATCAACAACTACCATTGAACTGCCCTTGAGTAAGGGAGAGGACCACAATGGAAACAGAGGACCACAATGGAAATAAGACCTCAGTGAACTTCACCTATTTTTAATTTCTTTCTTTCATTTCTGTCATTACTGTGTCTTTTAAATCCTCAATGATTTGTAGGTGTATGTGATGACTGTCTTCAGGTGAAACAATATTATATGTATTTATGATTGTCAAATAAATCTATCTATCTATCTAAGGCACTAAACCCTCAACTGCTCCAGAGGTGTGAACAAGGATGTGGGAGGGGAGCTCCCCAACTTCTTCGCAAGGAAATTGTATTTTCAAATGATACACCAAATGTAGGCACTGATTACATTTTATAATCATAGTCAGACAGTAGGTGTGGTCCCCCACTTAAAGAATAGCAATGCAACACTGGGTGTGAATGTGTGAAACATGCCTTCCAAAAAAGTATCATGGTAGTTTGATGGTAATTTCAGTTTTACAATACGGCCATTGCATAAATAATTCACCATGGTACTGCTAAGGTAAAGGTCATGTATCACCGGGTACCTCTTTTGTCCTTAAATAATTGTATAATCCAATTTAAACCATGATACTGAAATACCATGATAGCCTAGTTTTTTGGAAATGGGCTGCCATCATTTCTGTGTGCATTTGTGAGAAAATAAGCCTATAAACTGCATGTGGTTGTAATTATTGAAACCTAATTATAATGGATATGCTCCTTTCCATGTTTTGCTTATCTTGAACAGTTGTAGGCTATTATTAATGCAGGCCAGTCAAGGGCCACATAATTGAGCTGTAATTAACACACAGATGCAGTGTCTCACGGTGACATCACTGGAGGACTTATTCAAATGCATTAACTCTCCGCAGGGCTATTTATTGCCAGGCTAGATCTTGCAGCTAAGGTAAGATGGAACTCCAAACCAAGTGACCTAATCAAGTGTGGGAAAAAATGTCAAAATCTCATAATTAGATAAGGTGGCCACATGGCATCCATACCAACCTAGAGCCATTTATTACTAATAAGTAAGGTAATAAATGGCTCTGCTCCAACCTGGCCAAACTCTGGTAACAAATGGCTCTTACTCTCAGTAACTGTCAAACTAAATGAATGAGTGCAAAACGGTTTAGAGTTTTGGGGTGTGAGATTATGTGCAAATAAATCAGCATGTGTCCCTTTAACAACATGGTGTTGAGTTCATGCAGAAAATAAAAAAATAATAACAAGTGCAATTAGGAGAGATAAACATTGCAGTATTCAACTCTTTTGCAAGGCTGGTATTGACGGTCGCCTATGTTTTATATTTATGGTCTAATATCTCATCTTTTTGGCACAGATAGCAAACTGGCTGTACCTCTTTGCTTGCCGTCGAATTGTTCTCGCCCCCGTTGCCTAGATACGCTCCCAAACGCAACGCAAATTAGCAATAAATGAGCCTCAATCTTTTCTCTAGTCAGTGGTTTTATCAATAAACTTGAAACAGCGTTGTAACAACTCGCTACAGAACGAGTCGTTGGCGTAACGTTTACTACTAACTTCAAGTTAGATTAATTTGTAAACAAGCTGGGTTTTGTTGTTGACAGGTAACGCGTCTGACTTGCTAGCTAACATTAACCACCTGTCAAATGTTCAGCCGGTCACGTTAACGTTAGTTATGGATCTTGATATTCGTCAGTATCTAACCAAGGCAAAGGAACAGAAAGGTATTTACTTTGCATAGCATAGCTATATCTAAAGTTGCACGATTTCTTCATGGGACTTTACAAATGTTAACGTTAACTTGTTGCTGTTTGTAGACACTGTGGCTCTGCGGGCAGCGTATGACTTGATCAGAACAGCAGAATGGGCCAACAAAACATCATTGCATAAAGTCACACCATGCTTTCCCCCAGAGTTGTACGTTGCTTGTGCAGAGGAAGCTCTTCAGGTGAGAAGAGGGCATTGTATGTGAGAACAATGCTCTGCTGAATGCCATTTGTCTCTTTATTGACATAACTACCCGTTGGTCAATTAACGTTACCATCCGAAATTTGGTTAATAATAGGTTGATGCTCACTCATCACATTTGGATAGACAGTTAAGCAAACATCAGTTCTCACTAGGACTGAGTATTACATTAATACATATGTGAAAGGCAATTCATAGTTACTATTTCTAGACTGATGTTACTAACCAAAGCCTGTCCTCAACACAGTGAGCCAAGTGACTTAGGGCATATGGGAAAAAGCACAACACTACAACTCCTGAAAACACAACTGTAGAGCTAGCCAAAGTACTAAACAATACATACTAAATCCATATGTTTTACAGAACTGGGGAGATTTAGACCCATTTGAAAGGACACACCCACAACAGAGATGATGCAATCCATTGAATGAAAGCTTGAGACATGTTCTGAATGTGACCTGATTATTAGTGCAGTGAGACTAGTATTCATCATGTGAAGAGTTCCAGGGGCTGGTGGTTAAGATATGATGTTTCAAACAGGCTCCTAGAATGAGAGATTAGTATCCGGCTGTGAAGAATGTAGGGCTCTAGCCTAGCTATGAAAGCCTGCTATAGTAAATGCATGCAGTAGCATCTTAGTCTGAATTAATGGAGAGTAGACTGAAAGAACTCCTGCAGAGATAAACGGGATGCAACCATCATATGCTGATTTGATTGTGGATCTAGGAGGCTATGCCTGAGACAGATAAGATTAGCCTATGGAGATGTCACAACAACCGTTGTGCTGAATAAGGCAGTGCTACACTGCTTCATTCTTGGGATTGTTCCAGTTACAGCTGATGGATTGTTTTTTCAACTGACTATAACTCAAGGCTACACTATCCAAGCCTATTTGATTTCATAAATGGTTGATTTTTCTGCTGGACCCCCACGGGTAGCAAAGCCTGATTATGGATTCTCAGAATTATGCCTCTGGCATTGTACTGTGGATTTATGTATAGACCTCATTTGTTTTAATGCTCATATATACAGTACCATAAATTAAACACCCAATGCAGACGTGTGTGTGTGGCAGAATCATTGTGTTGGTTAGTAGGCAGGTTAAACGTAAGCACTGGCCCGGTGGCCCAATGGTATTTTTGCAATCGAAGGCTTTCACAAGTCTGTGAAAGTATGATTCACAAGTCCATGTTCCAGAAACTTGCCACTTTGTTCTATGCTATTGATTTCAGATAAAACATTCACAGCAAAAATACAGACACAAGCCAGTGTAATGATTATAGTAATATAAATATAATTTGAAATAACATTTCAGATATGCTGTGCAGTAGTGATGGGAAAATATTGAGATACAAAAACATGACAATACGCATCGTGTGGCTGAAAAACATATTGCGATATCAGCTACATTAATTCTGTCCTCACAAATTAGATGACTTGCCTATCTCTTTTACAAGCTCTCCATTGCCCATTACACATTTTGTACAGCAGAGGGTGAAATCACCATTTCAAATGCAATAAATGTGCTTGATGTAACGTGACAACGTCAACTCCTTAGAAGATAGAAGCGTATTGTGGTAGTTACTGTACGCATGTAACTGGACAACTTATCTGCACAAGGCCTATGAAACTCATTATAATGTTTGGTATGGTGCACGGTTAGCAACCATTTCCTCAGTAGAACATAATGAATGATGATTATACTGTGAGCTTCATGTTCTGGAAAAGGACATGTATCATGGTTTTTGAAGGCTAAAACACTTGCCCCATTGGACTGGACTGGAGCCTGGTGGATGCAGCAACAATGCTAAGTTTCTCAATACTAAAGCGATCAGTGAAATTATGGCCTGTACTTGTCAACATCATGACAGACAATGTTTAAATGGGGCCTGGGTTCAAAAAAAGTTAACCCATCATTTCATTTTTAAACACTAGAGCAGAAATAGTGGTATCATATGAAATTAGAGATGGCAAGGAATCTGATAATACCAACCATCACCATCTGGGGAGCTTACCCAGAAAGGGGCTAAATAGTGCTCCAAAGTTTAACAATATTTTGACAGGAAAAATACTGCAATATTTTATATCCAAAGCTTTGCAATATTTTGGTTGGCTATATTTATGCTAATGCAATGTTTATTTAGGCTAGAAACAAAACAGAATAATCAT
>OMKL01000652.1:0-10609 GCA_900302295.1 Parasudis fraserbrunneri
GAACAAATGGAAGTCTTCCACAGATGCTGAGGAAGTAACCTGTTGTGACCATGACTGAGTGCTTAATGTCCCACTGACTCATTTCAGTTCCTTATTTTAGCAGTTATTAGACTGAAATAACAATTGCCATAGCCCTCGGGGTGGGGGAAAACACCAATACAGTGTATTGTACTGTAGTTTTGTAACACTTTCACCCAATGATATTATATCGACGTCATGTTGACGCTCAGTGGCAAGGTATTTTTCATGGTATTACTTCAAGGCTGTTTATGAAAAACAATATAATGGTGCTCTGTCAAAATGGTCGACTTGACTGCTCCTAAGTCTGAAAGATTGAATTTCATATTGTTATTTCATGAGTATAATTGGGGGATTGAGGGATATTATTTCAGCTTCTTACAGCAGTCAACTGAAATAAAATAAAACAAATAAACAACTGAAATATTGCAGTATCAAATCACAATAGTTAAGGTAATTAAGAATCGGAATATTATTGAATTGTGGCCCAAGTAATCGTATTAATCTCGTATTGCTCTGCCAATTCCCATCCCTGTGCATTAGGCTATAATACAAAGGACAGGATGTATTATAACATATCGTTATTTTTACATTTCATCCTAGGTATCTGGCTGAAATAACCTCATTATCTTTTGTTGTACTTTTTACAAATTTTTGTGTCCGAACCTTCTTGTAGCTCACTACAGAAGATGAGACTTTCCTCACGGAGAACGCCACAGCCACCCTCAGCCAGTTTGAAAAAGTCACTGCAAACCTAGGTGAGTGTAAGCTTGTCATGCACTCGACATATACAAGGCTGTTGTTCCTCATTATTAATCTTTTATTCATCTTGCTTTTACTAAACAGGCTCTCACATCTTTTTCAGGGTCAGAAGACAAGATTATGGCTTTAGCTAGCTCTGGTGTGAAAACCAATGCATAGGAGTGCTAGAAAAAAAAGTCCACATTAAATCAATGTTCCTGCTAACAAGAAAAAAAGGAAAGTGCCAATTGACCATTGATTTTGAAACCAATCATTGCACTCCCATGTGTTAGGTCCTAATACTTTTTAACCGTGTTGTTTTATATATCCCCAAAAGCTTTGTAAATGTTTTTTTTTTTTTTTGTCCAGATGATTGTAATTGTGTCTGTATTATAGGTACTACCAAATTATTTTATGTGTAGTTGGATGATCAAGGGTTGGTACAGGCAATTAGTAGGTTATATTTCCTTGTGTGATAAGTGCTGCATTTCTCATTGGTGTGCTGCATTTCACAGTGTTGAGTTGATTCTCTCAGTGGTGTGTTTATGATGACTGTTGTCCTAACTGCTGCAGTTGATCGAGGTGGTATTTCTTGAACTAAACTATTCTATCTATAATCATAGGTAATTATATGGATCAAACTGTGCTTCATTTAACCACTGCAGTGTTATATATGCAATGTTGGCTTGAATATTGCATTGTATCTCTTCTTAAACGTTGCCATTGAATCTGGGTGAAATAATTCATGGAAACTTCACAATGATGATGGTTTACAGTGTAAACTTTGTAGAATTATTCTGTATTTTGCTTGTATTTCATCTTAAATGTCCCTCTACATATGAATGGTTTGTATTTTATCATGAGTGATATTTAAGTTATAGCTCTTTATGATTTTTGTATTACTGATAACTGACATAAAACTCATTCTGCCTTTCACTTTTTGTCTTTTCATAAAGCAAAATGTCCTTTCACCACCAGGGGGCACTAAAGCCTTAGTCCTCCAAGAGCATAGGCTTCTAAATAATTTTTAAACATTTAGTTCCAGAAAAGCATTGTTTAAACAAGAGACATTCCATGAGTGGTACTTTACATTGCTTAGCAATGGGAAACAAATTGTTGATGGCAGAGGACCAAAATCGTGTGTTTGAAAAGACAATGTAAAGATGGTGTATGAAAGCATTAACATACTGGTGGTCATGCTAGATGATATGGTGATTTATTGGTACCAGTGTGCTGATCTATGGAATTCTCCCTACAGCGTCATTCCTATGATTGCAGCACACCTGTGCCAATAACCACAATACAGCACTCCCATCCCTATGTTATTGCTTAAATATGTTCTGTGAAATGTTTAAAGGGGAACTACACCCAAATTAAGAATTTCATACATGTTAATCCTATGGTCTAAGCTGGTCCAAAATTTGTTTACAACAAATCTCCCTAATCCAAAAACTAGAGTGCTGAAACTCAAACTTGTGATGTGATCACATATACAGTCTGGAGCTGCTCCATCGACAATAAATTGGGAAATATGTCAGGTGACACTCAGAACATCCAAAGTACACAGGTACATTTTCTGTTTCAGAACTGAGAACAAACACTCAAATAAACGTTATGGGGGTCCACAAAATCAGTCATTCATTGTCTATGGAGCAGCTCCAGACGTCACACCAGATGACATCACAGGTGTGAGTCTTCTCCGGTTCCTGGCCTTGGGAGAGGGCAGCTCACGTTCACAAATATTGATTGAACTTTGCTAGACCATGGAAATATTGGAATTCTTAATTCAGGTGGTGTTCCCCTTTAAGGAGCATTAATTATTACTCCCATTTTCAAGAACCTTGCATCGATGAGGACAGACAACAAGAAAGAATTTATACCCCATCTCATCATCCTTTATTTTGTTTACGAGCAAGCATCAACTTCACTACAATTTGCCTTTCAATTGGTAGAAAAGTGAGAGCAGCCCCAACAAGCACAAAGGAAGCATTCAACAGTTCTGAAAACATTGTCACCTTTCATTTTGAGCAAAGATTTAAAAGAAAACAAACATAAAAAAGTTGGAGTGGTGTGGATTTGTGAAACGGACAATCTGAGCATCAGTAGTATACCAGGACTCCCCTCCCACTCAGTCTCACAACTCCACATGGATCATACACTAATGTGGTTCATGCAACTTTATGCAGGTTTGTAAATGTCCCCTATATCTCAATGGTACAAGATGGCTACATTTCAATTCATTGGGTAGTGACATTCAATTCAATGCAGAAGAAAATACAGTATCTTGGGGGCTGATCAGAGAGTAATGTTATATGACCCAGACAACTTGAGATGCCCAAATGATTCTGAACAATACAAGTTGTTGCAGGCTTAGTCGATGTATACACAACAGTAGCCCATTGCACTGCACTTTTTGCAAAAATGGTTGATGAGAAGTTGAAGCCTTTGACATTGGACTGTGACAATTGTATTGTGAGGATGTTGGAGTGAATAGGTTTGTATTCTGGTTCTTGTGAAATTCATGCTGCCCTCAAAAACCTCTGTCAGCAAATCAGGCAATAGTACAGTGTTCAAAATACCTTCCATTATACACAGGTCAATGTATACCCACGTATGCTGCCTAGAGCAATTCAATAATGTACATCTTTTTAGAAGTGGATTCCGTCAATATGATTTAGTACAATATCTATAGAAGATACAATATGGAGCTACTTTCTCTACACATCAACATGGACACATGACACCTATGTAAAACTTGTTTCACTTTTAATAAAACTAGCGGTGGACTATTGTTACAACAAAATGAAAGAAAATCACATCCCCAGCTCTGTAAGAAATCTAGCATTAAATAGTTACAAAATAAGAAGAAAAAAAAGCTTGCCACAACTAAAAGAGCGTGGATGAGTGCTTTTTGTTAGTTGTGTTAATTGCGCTGTGATTGGCAAAAGGCACTCCCAACTCGGCCGGCTCAAACCTGGCCCCAATTTTAGTGGGCCCAAGTCATCATGAAGGGGAGACTTCACATTTCCACCGTTGACCAAAAAATAATAAATAAATTGGACTTTTAAAGAAACACAACTGAGCGACTCCAGACATATGGTTTGCTCGAACCCTCAAAAATGACCTGGTAGCTGTCTCAAAAAAAAGAAGAAATTAAATAAAGGACCTTACAGTAAATGAAACTTGCAAAGCATAAATGTTTTGTTTTTTCTTTTCTGTTATTTGAGTCCTGTGATTTTGGTCTCTGAAAATAGATTTGCATGCAAAGTATAGGACCCTCTACACACCAACATTTCTACCCATTTCCCAACTCATCATGACACACCCTCTGTTCACTCTTGACTTAAAAATGCCCCGCTTCTAATCTTGCTTCCTGTAGGTTTGTAAAATGTACATTTTTCACTTGGAGCCTGAAAACATTAGATGAACATCAAACTTGTTTGGGGTAAAAAGTCCATTTGTGTCTGGTACTCGAAAAGGTATACAACAGTGATGAACAACAGCCATGTCTGAGAGGAGATTTACAGATTTAACATTGGACACATCTTCCCAATTAACTGTATAAGTTTTATACTAATACCAGAAGGAAAAACAAGTTTACCAAATGTAAACAAATATCTTAGAACAACTCTACAGTACAGTTCCATGTACAATAAAATCTAGTGGTCTACTGCAAAAAAATATTTCATTTTAAGATTCAAACGAGAATAAGGAAGATTCACTTTTAAAGGGTTTTCATATCACTGAATGTACAGTCTTCCCTTCAGTTGTAGTTTCTCCATCTGAAAATCCTTGAATTAGAGAAAGACTTGGACGGAAAGCCAGTCCTCATTTCATGATAAGAAACCTCTTTAAAAACGCATCTAATATATCATTACATGTTAAATAGCCGCGCAGTGGGAAAAAAATCCTTCAAAAATATTTTTTTGCAATGAAGCAATCTGAAATGTTCTTGCATTTCATATCTCTCTGGAAAAGAAAAATTGCCAGCAGCCACACTATTCAACCAAGCTCCACTAAAGCTAGTCTACCCACATAAATGTGCTCTCTCAGTAGCATGTATGGATTTCTTTCCTTCCTACTTCTGTCACCACGGCAGGACTGGAACATGGAGGAAGGCTTGTTTGAAGCTGCAGATGGAATATCATCTCTACTGATCCTAATGCATTAGCAGAAATATTAGTACCCAGGTTTTAAGATCAACAGCACCAGAGCTGGCCTGGTCTTAGTACCGTTCCAAATGCAAACCTCAGTTTGTACAAACACATTTCTTTGAGAACATAAAAAGCCTCTGATACAACACCTGTGAAATCTATCGGGAATGAAATACCTTGATGCCTTGAGTACAGCGTTGCCACCTGTGCAAGCAAAGCAAAGCATGTGTGAAGCCGAAAGCATCAACCAGTCCTGCTTACGTGAAGCAAAATAAATTACTTCCTCTTTGCCAAAAAAATAAAAGACAAAATGGACATTATTTTGCCATGGAAACCTCCGTGTACAGTCCTGGGTTTCTCATCTTGAAAGCAGACACGTTTGTACAAGCAATGACAGAAGAGCTTCGCTAACATTTTTGCAGCATGCTATTAAGCCTTTGTGACACAAATATCCTACATTACGTACTGCGTCATTTTAGATATTGGACCCCTTGGTTTAGGCCTTCACTAACACATTAACTAATTACATGGTTTCTTTATATTTACAAAAAAATTATTTAAAAAGCAATTTATTCCTCTACACATATGACTTTTCAAATATCCTCATGCACTAAAAAGGAGAAAAAAAACTGTAACTGCGGTCTACTTGTTCAAAGTTTCATCTCGTTTCACTCTCTGGACTACAACTCAAGCACACACAAAGAAAACCCAAGTCAAAGCGTCTTGTGATTTTTTTTTTTTTTTTTAGCGGCAAACAAATCTAAAACTGCAAGGAATATACATTTTAAAATCATTCTCCATTTTGAAAGCCTTACGTCTGAGAGAAAAACAAAAAACAAAACAAAAAAGTGCAAGGTTGGATGCCTCACGTTGTTCAAAACAAATATGCAAAATATAGGCCAAGATTTCCTGGGAATTTAAAACAATAATAAATTAAAAAAAGAGAGAAACAGTAAAAATCTGCGATTTGGTGATTACTATACTACACTGAGTACCACCACTAAGAGGACGACAGGAAAACCTTGACCATATATAGGTTGAAGGGATTTTTTGTTATTATTATTATTCTTTTTTTACATCATGGTTCCTCGGGGGGAGGGGGGGGGAGGTATTTATAAGGGAGTGTGTGCAGGTGTGTGTGTGTGTGTTGTGTGAAGGGTTGTGTAGTGGGTATGAGGATTTGCGTGGATGGCAAGTGAGTGTTACAGTGTAAGGTGCGTGTGTATGCAGAGGAGCTTGTGTAGGTATGTGTCTATGTGACTGTGTGTGTGTGTGTGCGTGTGTGTGTGAGTCCTAATAGGTGAGGGTGGAGTCGTCCCACTCCAGCTGCTGCTGTCTGTTGGCCCCTGGCTGGTCCTCCGCTTCAGCGCCCTCCTCGTCCTCGCTGCTCTCCGACTCGGCGCTCGTGATGTCGTCCTCCTCCTCACCCTCCTCGCTCTCCTCCTCCTCTTCCTCCTCCTCCTCGCTGCTGTGCTGATCCTCGTATGTCTGGGGGAGGGGCAGAGAGGGTCAGGCTTTAGGACAACCACGTCCTAAACAAAGAGTCTCTGAAGAGACATCAGCTACAACTGCTCCATATTTAACAGCTGCCGTTACAATACTAATATAATCTGTATGTTTTCAGGTTAGAAGGTGAGTGTCATGTGAGGTGTTATGCGATCATGACCTGCTATCATAGCATTCAGCGTCAGAGCAATGAAAAAGAAAGGCCATTCAGTCAATCGTCATATTCACCAATTCACCTCCTGTACATGGTCAACAGTTGTAAATATATAATCAATTACATGACTTGCAGGTCTCTATCTGACCGCAGAATTTCCTGTGATGAAATGTGTGACCCCCCATGCAGATACACATTTCATTCAAATATAAACCTTATATTCGAATATATACAATATTCTGACAAACCCTAACATCTCAAAAACCCAGAGAAAAATGGGGTAAAAAAAAATGTATGTCAGTGGAGGTATGCTAAAACTAGACCAATGTCCCTGCCATCTGAGGGTGTGTCCCTCAGCGCTTTGTCTTTGGTGTGCAGATTTACCTCCATGGGGTTGACGGTGATGGTGAGGGCTGAGTCGTCCCAGTCCATCTCGTTCTCCTTGCCGCTCTCCTGGTCTCTCATGGTGCGCTGGTGGGCGGCGCGGATGCGGAACACGCCCAGGATGATCATGAACACCAGGAAGCTGACGCACACCACGATGACGATAGTGGCGGCGCTGGGGACCACTGTGGGGGACGTAATTATGCTTTTGAATGCACTTTCCTTTCAACTTGGCTTCTGCTAGTTTCACCTGTACTGTAATGAATTCCACCAGCCTGGCTGTGTGTGGCTATAAAAGGAACTTGAACAGCAATGTCACAGGGCACATTTCCTTTCCCCCCAACCGCAGTTATTTATTTATTGACTTAGTATCTTTTTCAAGACTTGTATATACTGCATGCACAGTGATTGCGTGTCTGTATTGTCAGGCGATGCGGATTGTGTATTTTGATAGTTTACGATGGCAGTTAACTTTCAGCCTGACTGCAAAATCAATTTTCCTAAGGGACAATCGAGTTCCCCTCTAGACCATGACACGCATGTATGCAGTTCAAGTCACGCAAGGACAAAGAAGCAAAATCCCCTTTAACAAAATTCCCCACACTGAATAGGTATTTTCGATGGCACTGCTTGTAAGTCTGTGTAAAGGGCTTTTTAAGGGCATTTAGCGAGGACAAAACACAAGACCTGGTGCCTCTGTACTGGAGCTAATGGGGTTTAACTGAACTGCTAGCGAGTGGTTTTGGCAGCTCTAGGTGTGTTGTGTTTGCCTTCCTTAAACAGTTTTCCCCTGTGCTCTTCAGACGTGCCCCAGTCTGCCCCATACTAGCAGGGAAGGCTCTCTCTCTCTCTCTCTCTCTCTCTCTGTGTGCGCTGTGACAAGGCTTAGTGAGCTTGTCAGCCCAGAAGATTACTGATGTGGGGAAATAAAAGGTTGTGCTCGGTGCACTCACTGGCTGTCCAGATGTCGCAGACGGCACTCAAGCGTAATCCCCAAACTTGCACCATTAAAAACCACAGAAAACAAGCCGTGATTCATACATGGCCCACTTCTGGTTAATTGACTTTAATCCCCTGGGAATATTCGCCACACAAGAAGCCGAATATATACATTATACATATTTGGTTTTTTCCTGAGCAAAAAAAAAACCTAAGCAGATTAATTGTTTGATTACGAGGTGGGGTTTAACTTTAATGAGAGATTAGTAAAATAATCTACAACAAGTACTGGGAAAGGGGAGAAAGTTTGAATAGGGCCCATAAGTGTTGAGGGTTGCTGGTCAATCTATGAATGGCCCAGTATGGCTGGTGTGGAGGGATGCTGGTGATCTTATGGTGCTGGTCAATCTATGACTCACCACTTATATATCATGTGGATTATTTTGGATCGTACAGTATGACGATCAATAAAACACTGCTTCACTGAATGAAATCACAATAATCTCAACTGAATTTGAACTGGCACATTTAAATCACAGCTGGTTGTGCTCTGTGACCCACATCTCCTGTATGACAGACCATATGAAGGGGAAATCCCACAGAACGGTTATGACAGACAAGAGTAGTGGCAGTCTTCACTACATACCAGAGGCCTGGTGAGCGTTGACCAGGTTGTGTCCAGACAGGTCCACAGAGGCATGGTGGATGGGGTTGATGAAGTTGGGCTGCACCATGGCGTTGTTAGCGTGCTCCATGGGGTTAGCTGTGTGGATCACATTCACCTGCAGGAAACACACACCAGCACTCTCTTTACTCTAGGCCTTTCTGGATTTCACAAGTGTAATCAGAGATGTTATCACGGTATAAAAAAAAAAAGAAAAAAAGAAGAGTACTATTATTTCTGTATTATTATCATATTTTTCACATTCTGTACAATCGTTTTTCAGTACATACATTACATTATTGTATATATAGACATTAAAGCGTTACATTTCAACATCCATAAGCTGGCTTGTTGACGAACAAGCAAAGACATTAGTTTGCTAGGTTGCTAGTTTAGACACTAGTTTGTTCATTTTAGTGGTTCAAAGACATCTAGCCACCTTGACACTTTTTGATTTTATCACCTGCTAGCATAAACTGTCAATGTTAATCTGCCCCAGAGGACAATATCACTGGTCCCATCAAATGTTTTGACATTCAAAAGCTTCCACTATTATCATGCTGCTTTGACCTCCCTTTGTTTTCCACTCCTAGGAAGCTGTGGGCCTGACATGGGATTCGCCTCCTCCAGGTCTTCATTGCGTTAGGTGGTGATTAAATGATGATGTCATACCTCGACCTTGAAGTCATTGCTGATGTAGCGGCCGTTGAGTTCGGAGCAGACCAGCTTGAACTTCCTGTCGAAGAGGGCCTCGGTGTGCCAGTTCTTGTAGCGAATGAGGTGCAGGACCTGCTCATAGTTGGCCATGGTGTTGACACCTGGAACAGAGACAGAGAGACAGAGAGAGAGAGAGAGAGAGAGAGAGAGACAGAGAGGGAGAGGGAAGCTACTGTCAGGAGGAGATATGAACGGGAAACATCAACAACTGCGGGGAGAAGATATGACTGACAGCAAATATATCATATTGTAGGAACGTGTGTACTGTGGGAACGTGAATGCTTCACAAAGATTTAGGAATGAATACTTGTAAAGATGGACGATGATTAGACACTGATAGATCTAATATATCTGATGTGTGAAGGGCTATAAATATATCGAGCTGTACTTGCGTTCATTTGTATGTACGACACAGCGCTGTGTTGTGCTATGTTTTGAATATGCATGAGTGTGCACAGCACTACTATTTAGACGAAGCTGTTCTACACTGATATCCTTGATTGTTTACAGGCTGTATCCAAGAATTTCAACAATACTATAATCCAATACCAAGAACCACATGTCAGGGGTGTCAGGTGGCAGAAATCAAAGCTACCTGACTAACCTAACCCTTGTTCTACACATATCGGTAGAAGGATGCTCGATCTGTCTTAACACAAAAAATTTTTATTATACCTTGACCAATTTCATCCAAGGACCCCAAACTAATTCTCCAAGTATATATTATTCAGTATAAATAATGGATTGGATCAGCACTTGTTATTGACCAATAGGGCTGGGTATCGAACTACAATACTTTTATGGTATCGGTCAAAATGCTTCCAATACTATCGAGTATCGAAAAATGCTGTGTCATTTGATACCAAATCTCAATACCTAAGTAGTTGATCTCATCAGCGTCAGTGAGCCAATATACATGTTTGTTCCAAGATATAAGGCTTATAAGAAAACAATAGCACACGAGAAGCACATAACTCAGCAAAGTAAGGTATTGAAAAAAAGTATCGTTTTGGCATCGGTGTCAAATCCCAGGTGTCGGCATTGGTGCCGGTATGGGAAAATGTAAAACGATACCCAGCCCTATTGACCAATACTTTTGAGAAATATAGTTCTGGGAATCGGTATCCACGTTCTGCTTCCCCTATTAGTGAGTCCAACGTAACACCACAGCCCACACATACCACTGATGACGAGGCCCTGGTTGGAGGAGCCCATCTCCAGGCCGCGCTGCTGGAGCTGAGTCAGGTCCACCTCCAGGCTCTCGTGCTCTCCGTCCAGCTCGTCTCCCACGGCCATCACCTCGCACGTGTCCAGGTTGTGCATGATCTCCTC
>OMKL01000656.1:0-10974 GCA_900302295.1 Parasudis fraserbrunneri
TGTGGAAGCACATGCATAATAACTACAGCCCAGTGCTACTCTGGACAACATAAACCATAAGCACTAAAAAAAAGACTGATGTTTACACATTCATAATGGGAGTGGGAATCAGCAGGGACCACGTGATTTGATTACGATTATCAGTGATCTGATTTGATTTGATTCTAAAACGATTCTCCATGCACCATGAGGTTTGATTTGCTACCATTCCGTACATTGTGATAGGGCTGCTCGATTATGGCTTCATGCATTATCACGATTATTTTGGTCAATGTTGAGATCACGATTACTCATTGACTTTGGAAACATCATGTTTTTTTGTTGTTTTTTTAAACGTCTCTTCTTAACAGTGGATTTCCTTGAACTTTAAATATAATTAAACTGAAAAACAAATACATTTTATCTTGATTATCTTGTTTTCATAATCATTGCAAGCCAAAATCATAATTGAAAATAAAATTTGATTAATTGCCCAGCCCTACATTGTGATTTTCATTATTTTTCCACTAATTTGCTGAATAATACATCTAATTGCATTGTGTTTTTATTGTATGAATGGTTGGAACACAAACACTCATCAGGCCTACATTGCAAAAATAACACAATAAACACATTGAATTCTGTGCATCAATGCAGAATTGCAAATATATCATCATGATTACAAATATGTATTATTTCTCCCACCCGTAATACACAAGCTTAAGAACAGATACCTACTGAACATACATGCACATACGCAGAATTTATCTTTGCAGAAAGTAGCTGTTGAATCAAAAGTGGTCCTCATCTAACTATGGATTGCATGTGTTCATGTGAAAGAAAGAGTGACGGGAAGAATTGTCAGTGCAGCAGGATGTAGCCAAGCCTACTTTTTGTCTGGGACAGAGGAACTGTCTGCCATGTCTGCCAAATCTTCATGGTATCTATGTGTCCCTTTGCACAGCTCTGTAAGACTTAGCCCCAATACAGGACCCCTTGGTCTTCTTCTAAACGGTCCTGTCTAGCTTTACCCAGAATTCACGATACGAAAGTCAGAGAGGTCTGTAAGGAAGAAACACATAGAATTTAACTTATCCAAACAGATGTCTGTAATCTTTCACTTGTCTACTTTCTGGGCAGTGACAGGTGCAGCATCTCCTTTGCACATATAAACCTTTAGATGTAGTTAAAGAGAAGTATACCGCAAATCTTGCAAGCGCATTGCTCGGAGGAGGAGCACCGTTCACGGGAACAAGAGGCCATCTTTGATTTCATTTACTCAAAGATTTTGGGGTATATTTGTCTTTAATTAGATCTTAGAGTTTATTTGTACAATAGGAGATGCAGCGCCTCTCACCGCCCGGTGAAAGATTACTGTTGTGTACTGTACTGTGAATGATCTGTTTGGGTAAGTGAAATTCGACGCAGTCGACGAAATGTTGTCAGTCGTTATAGACCTCTCCGACTTTTGTAGGGTGAATGCTCTGCAGAGCTAGACAGGAGCCTTTGGGAGAAGGCCAAATGGTCGTGTATCAGGGCTATGCAAGACTGTGTGCATGCGTGCGTGCGTGCGTGCGTGCGTGCGTGCGTGCGTGCGTGCGTGCGTGTATGCCATCCAACTAATCATGTGACCAAAGCACTTGAGAGCCATTCAGTGGGGCCTGTTCGGGACTGTGCAACATTGTCACCAGTGCGGAGATGGGACGTGTGAAAAGGAGGTCACTGACAATTGAAAGACCTGAAGGCTTTTCCCACACCATGCCGTGGGGAGGTTGTCACATGAGAAGCGGTTGGCTGACATTCTCCATACTCTCTCACTCTAAAAACATTGTGCCAATTAATTTATCTCAAGTACACAATAATGACAATAGTCTTACTGGTCGTACTGTGACGCACTTCCCTTGCAGGAAACACACTGTCGTTACAGAAGACTCATTTCTTTATAATTCCTAGAATAGGATGTCTTTTCTAACGAAGGTCTCCATGCTTGAAACATAATAGGTTTGACCTTATTTCAGTAAATCGCGTCACATCAATGTCCTGAGAATGTGTTCCGTAGGGGTGTGCCGATCATAATTCTGCGAAAACTGTAAGCATTCTGACATTCTGTGCCATTTTCACGTATTACAATAGTTATGAAGGTCAGTTCATTTCTGTCGCGGTTACTGACAATCACCGTAGGTCACCTGGTAATTAAAAAAATGGCGCAGGCCTAGTGTTCTGACTATCTTTCACGCCTGTCCAAAGTCAGAGGACGCAACACTGTGAGATAAGAGACCCCCCCAAAAAAATGGCCGCCGTCTTCAGACGATACCAATAATAGCCTAATTTCATTCTGGTCACAAGTACAATGGTTATGCTGCTGTGCGTCACGCAAACACTGTGCAGGCTCTCTCCAAGAGTGTGTGGCCATGTGTGAAGTCTATGTTGAGGGTGGGTTAATGATTACACTGGAAAAACGACCTGTTGACTCTGTCTGCAGAGAGATAGTAGTCAAATGAAATGTCCTCACTGTATGAAAACAACCAACAGGCAAATACAATAATCTAGTTCAACTACACGAGTACTGCTTCACCCCGGGGGGGTTGCAGGTCATATGCACCCTATGAACTTGTCATCTGATGATCTCACAAATGGGCATTGAGGTGTAGATGAAAAGCAATCAATAGAGCAAAATGAACTGCAGTACTACGGTTCAGGGATTTGTTTTTTGTGTGTAAGATTTGGAAGAGGGAGACCACAGACATGATAGTTCTCGGGAAAAACAATGACACAAACAAGTGTGCGCGCAGACGCAGACGCACAGGCACAGGCGCCCAGTTGTTTTGCTTCAATGCAACAACATCCAGCTGTCATGTGAAGTGTGGACAAGAAGAACCAAAGCCAGTGGAAACCAGAGCAGATAACAAAAGGTCACCAACACAATCATAAGCCTATTAAGTAGGAAGCGTAGCCTTTACAATAATGTTTCTTTCACTTCTTGGCACAATTTCGCAACTATTTAATTGTGATCAACCAACCTCAGACACACTGTCACTTTTTCTTGCTGTAATAATATAAAAAAAACTGTTACAAAGTAATAGCATTGTTAAACCTCAACTAATGCCATTATTATGAGTCAACCATTGAGCTATTCATTGAAGGAAAAAAGTTAGATCCTTGAAACAGACTTTTGTGTTAACTAAAAACATGCAACAGCAACACAAACAATGGATAAGGCCGGGCCTTGACTGGAGTCGAGGTGGGAGGACCAATGAATTCATTCGCTCCCACATGCAGCGACGTTGCACATGAGTCTGGTTTAGAAGCTGCTCCGCACTGACGACCGCAGAGAACAAAGGCCTCAATTATGTTGAGTTGTACCAGGAGAGCTAAAAACAGGACCATGGGCAGGGAATAAAACCTTGGAGCGCTGGAGGAATGCTGAGCATTCAGGCGCCATCCACACGACACACTGTCACTCCCCAAAACACACTGCTGCCACCACCGCTGACCTTTCTGCTTCCTCCGTGAAACAAGCCAGTGTTCAACAGGCTGAGACAGAGAACTCTTATGCCCGCCTGCATCCTGACTTGTCGAGGGCATAATTCTGCATAATTGCATTTGCAGGATTGCGCATGGTATGGTGGGGGGAGGGACTACATACATAGTGTCTTGGTGTTGTAGATTGACATCCCATACAGTGTAACAGAGCGTATTCCAAACTAGAGGTTCTACAAAGTGTTGTCTAGGAAATCCTGGTATACTTGAGGAGGTTCCAAACAAAATAAAGACGTTTATTTAACAGTCAGCACTAACAGTAATTTACCTTCTGTGCTAAATTCAATATTAAAGGTCACATATTACACTCCTTTTCAACAAGATAATATAGGTCTTTGAGGTCCCCAAAACATGTCTTTGCAGTTTATTTTTGCTGAAAATACCACTCAGATTATGCATTCTAGCAAGCCTCTATACCCCTCTGTTTCAGTGCTGTTCTTCACAGGCTGTTTCTGTGTCTGTAATGCGCCCCGACCCCACACTCCAGAACTGCCCGTGAACTCTGGTGCGCCTGGCTCAATTGATTGAACGAAATTCTGATCAAACTGTCAAACTAGGCGTGGCAGATCAAATATGATTTAAGATCCAGCAGTTGCATATCCTATTTCTCACCTAAAATGTTGTCAGAAACATATTTTAGTGAACCGTTTGGTGGAAAACGAGAAAGTTTATGAGCAAGCTGCCATTTTGTACACGCGCATTTTTCACACGCACACACAAGTCAAGGACGAGGAGAGGGGCGAGACTACTGCTGTGACACCACAGAATTACAGATGTCCAAACGGCTCAAATTAAAGCCACAGTTTCTGAATACGGGTTGTGTGCATTTCTCTGTGAATTGAGCATTTTGATACTTTCACAGTATTTATATAGCACCTAGACCTGCTTTATAATCAACAAAGAAATGGAAATCTCACTTTCTACGATATGGGACCTTTAAATCTCAATCTTCTAAGATATCATTCTCAGATAGATGACTCTGGCTCCAGTATACAACATATGAGGGTCCCTGGTCAAATGTATATTTAGGCGTCCTTGTCATTGGCAAGAGTTTAAGAATCACTCTTCTGACTCATGGCCTCTACTCAGAAACAGAAAGTACTTTTGCATTCAACGGTGGTGTTTGCTTAGAAGTGGAATCCCAGTTGTCAGAGAAGTAACCAGTTGCAAAGAGAGGTATTTACTGCCTCACAAATATAAACAGATAACACAGCCAGCCACTGATACAGATAATCCTGCAGCTGCAAGAGCAACAGGGATGATGGCCTACAGAATCATAGGTCAAGGGGAAAGGCAGTATATCCAACCATAACCATATCCAAAATTAAAATATCTTAGAACAGCATTGGCAGACTCAAAGGACGAACTACAGTGGAAAAATTGTCCGTAATGGATGTTTCATCTATTGGGGCTAGGCCAAGGTTTAATTGTAAGTTGTGAGAAGATCATTTTGACAAGGGTCCCTTGGCACCGTGCCCTGCATGACATTGCTGGTTTCACATCTTACCAAGTTTCTCCACCAGTTTCAGCATAACCCCACCGATGTGGATCTCCCCGGTGACTCTCAGAGATACGTCTCTGTGGAGGTCGGTAACGTGCATCTTCAGTTCCCACGTCCCGTCGGCATAGCAGCCATCGGGCATCCGAATCCCGTCCAACGCCATCCTGCCAAACAGGTAAAAGAGTCCGGGTCAAACTTATGTCACATTGGCAAGAAGGAGAACTTAAACCTGTTGACCTTTTTCAAAGACGAAATCTGGTGCACAGTCTATGTGCTGTAGGCCTGTTGGGTGCCAATACCATTCATATTTGGAACCACATTGCTAGCCTACATTATTGTAGCCTATGTCATGCCATGAGTTTGTTCTTAGTTGCAACATTAGGTGCCTTTCAGCTGCGCTTGTAATTGCAGCAAGAAAGTTACAATGTATCGTGCAACTCATTTGATCCAAGAGTGTCAACAGTGACCTAGTGATCAAAACAGCACGATCGATAAACAAAACAGAACAAAGGGTAGGCCTGGGGCTAAGTTCAATTATTATGGCCGTTCACAGGTATTCGCTCGGCAAATGTGGTTGTTCACCTGTTAAAACTAACGGTAAATGCACTCTTACAAATAGGCAAAGAGGTTAATTACGTAAGCAGTGCCATACAAGAACTCTTGAGTGCACACTCAGTCCGTCATTCAAAGAGTAGCCTAAATTCATTTTAAAGTATGCGTAAAATGGCAAACCACGCGTCTCACTGTGTAAAATAGCTGTTAATTTAAGCATACATAGAGTTTAGTCGTTATAATATACGGCTGCGATATAAAAACACAATGTTTTCATATTTCATAGCGGCATATGCGCAAAGCATTGAGGACGAAAATTTAAATCCGTCCACTCACCTTCACAAATACACCAACCCAAGGACAAAAACCACGAAAACTTTCGACGTTAGACTAATCAACAACTTTCCCCCCCTTTAAATCATGTATAACTGTGTTTAAAAAGAAAAAAAATCCCGAAGAACTCGTTGAAGTGAAGTATCCCAAACTGTTTCCTCGGGCTTCGGCTAATGGAGTCCAGCCGTCCCTCTTTTTCTCCCTCCCTCTTTCCAATAACGTCACTGCTACAATCCGACTTTTCCTTTCATACTGCGAGCTTTCTTTCCCTGGTCGCCTAGTGGATTCCCTGTGCCCGTCACATAGGCTGCTATTTCTTTATTCATAAGGCTTCTGATGTGACGCACGAAAATTGCGCACTATACAGGGTGAGAACAGTGGGGTATTTCTTTCGTTTCCCCGTCTTTTCCCCTTTGTTATTGGTCCCCAGTGGTAAAACCAGATCATTAGGGCTTTATGTTAGGCGCAAGGTTAATAATCTGTAGAAAGCTTACAGACTGTGTGAACAGAGTAGGCAGACAAATGGGTGTTTTATTCCATATTTACTCCAAACTGCACTACTCCCAAAGGAGTAATTCAACAGTTTTTGGGGCAGGGAAAAGGACCAAGGACATAATCGCTAGCTGCCTTTTATGGAAATAGTAGGGAGCTTGCAGCCTGCATCCGGGGACCGCTATGGGGTCTTTTGCCGTAGGAATTACACACAATTAGTTATTTAGAAACCTTTCCTCACTATTACTCTCAGTGGGGCATTTCAAGTCATTGATACTTTATTGCAACATCCATTTGATGGTTATGCTGAATATGGCTCATCCAAAATATTCTCACATTAAGAGCCCAAAGCCTCCGTTTTTGAATTTGTGAGTAAGTTATTAGCCAGAGATAGACAGACCTTTCTTGTGGAAAATAGGCTTGATCTCTTATCAACTTTCAAATTCCATAGGGTAGGTCCATTTTGCTTCAGTGTTTATGTTACATGGTCAGACAAGAGTCAACCAAACTATTGGAAAGTGAAAGATAAAGTCTCCAATGAAATAAGTAAAGCCATTAAGGGTTGCACCACAGGAGGAGCTATACAGATTGGGCCTTTTACCTTATAATAGCTTTCCTGCGATTACATAATAAGTTTGTGAAACAATTTGGCAGCTAAAATTCTTTTCCATTAGGCTATAGCCCAGTAGGCTAAATATATGACTCAATATAATCTTGCAGAGG
Organism: Parasudis fraserbrunneri; assembly: GCA_900302295.1. Taxonomy (NCBI): domain Eukaryota; kingdom Metazoa; phylum Chordata; class Actinopteri; order Aulopiformes; family Chlorophthalmidae; genus Parasudis; species Parasudis fraserbrunneri. Next base: position 7,121 of record OMKL01000656.1, read on the forward strand.
TCAGCACTGTTGACATTATCTTTCACCTCCATGCCAACAAATGATGAACAGCTTTAGTAGAGCTAGTTAAAGGACAATATACAAATAAATCACCCATATCTGTGAAGACAGAACGGGATGGTAATCACTGTAAACAATGGAATGACATATCATCAATGTGTGGAATTTCACAGCTGTCTTCTTCACACAGAATGAGACACACCAGAGAGACCAGATACTCTTTTCACTCTCTACACATCTTCACTGCTGACCATGAAGAACAATATGTTTATGTGCATTCCATCAAAAGCCCATACAAATGGCAAGTTTGGCAAAAAGAGAAAGGCTGCTGTCTCCCTTTTTCTTTCCATTACATCTGCTCCTCTGCACAGCAGCAGCACAGCACACACTCCAAGTGGTCGGCAGCGAGGAGGAACCATGAATCATCAAGGTTTCTGGCTCAGTCCCCCTGGCTGGCGCACTCACTAGCTCCGAGCTCCAAGCTCCGAGCCCCCCCAAGAGCTCCAAGCTCCAGCTCAGGAATTTGGGCCTACAGACTATGGTCTGCATCAAAGCGATTTATAACCCCTCTCCCCGCTGCTCTGACCCCGTCGTCAGTGTCTGGCAGCGGACCCATTGCCTTTTATAGGCCGTGTTTTAATTGCAGGGTAAACATTGGAGTCGGTCAGATGCTGCGCAGGAGAGTGAGATAGGGAGCCGACTTGGCTGCAGTGGATGAGGAGAGAGATGGAGAGGTGGCGGGCGCGAGAAGGAGGCCTACCAGAGGTTTATACTATCAGGATATTTTGCGTGTTTGTGTGCTTGTGTGTGTGCCTAAGGGTGTCAGAGTAGCATAGCCTCAAAGAACCTCTCTGGAGTTCACAGTCACCTGGTTTAAGTGGCTCCTCATCTATGCTGTCGCAGTAGTGTGTGGGCACCAAGATCATATGACACTTAACTTTCTTAGACTTTATGCCCGTTTAATCTCTGTGCCCCCTCTACCTTACAGACATGAGCACACAAATGATCACAATTAGGTGTATTGATACTTGTCACTCTAATTACCCAATTATCTACAGACAGTAAAAGGAAATAGGCATGGAGAATAGAGCCCCCAAACAGCAGATGGTCAATAGGGGCCATTGTTCCAGTATTCCCTTTCAGTGACTGCCCTCTCCTGGCCAAATACAGAACGGCAGGTTCCAATCCATTATTTATACGCATCGCTTCCGTTTTAACTGGTCCCATCTGCAAGCCTGGCTTGTCCAGATGTTGCTCAATAACTGCATTAAAACCCAGTAACCCACATTGGAATGATGACTGCTAGTAAATTACAATAAGGTCTATTCATAAGCTATCAATCAGCTTTGTCATTCATGTTGCGGTGTGCAGTGGAAAGAATTTGATCCAAGTTTCAGTGGAACAAATAGCTCTATTGTGCTCCAAAATCCGTCTGGAAACAAGTCATCTTTCTACTTCAATATGATAGGGCTATCTTCTTTCCTTTCCCCTCACCTCCTCCAACTCCTTTGGGCTAGACAGACTCCAGACATGACATTTCTCTGCATGCTACCATCTGTGGGACATGACAGGATAACTTAGGAACAACAGATTTTAGAATAGTAAAGCATTATATGGTCACTATATCCCAAAAAAAGAAGAAATGTTTTTAATAAAAAGAAATAAATACAGTGATTTGGATGGCAGTTTGAATCTATTACAGGCATGGGTTATTGCACAGCTCTAGGGACAGACAGACAAACACTTTCCAGCACATCCTTTCAAAGTTTAAGTTAACAGTCATATCGGGAATAAAATGAAAGGATTATTTCATTGAGTTTACCCACTGCAAGTTATTTCTGTAAGGAACTCATCTCCACAAGTGAATCTTGTCAAATAGATAAGGGCTCTGAATGTTCAAAGGGTTTGACTGTGAAACACACATTCAACTTCAAACACACCAGTGATAGTACACATATCACTTATACGTTCTCATGACTTCACTTTACTCTCAACAAGAATGGTGAATCTAGACAACATACAACATAAGACATTTCCCTGAAGAGTTTGTGAGATTTAACCTTTAACAAAGACAACATATCCCATCAACATTTCAAAAACAGAACAAAGTTCTGTGGACACTCAGTACAGTCAAAACAAATCCCAGTGTGTTTAGATGTTTCCCACTTATTGTTTTCCAGTTCAGCGAGATGCCATTAAATGATTAGCAAACTGAAGGTGAACATAGTTGACATTCTGTGCTCGATTCAGAGTGAAGGTTCATCTTGTGAGGACTTGCTTTGATGCAAACGGGCATCATTTCACACAAAGTTTTATCAAACATACATCTGTATCACAAACGCTGATGAAAATATCCTTGGTGGAGTGGTCTGTCTATATCCCTACTTGGGCCTATAAGCTGTGGCCACACCCAGCCAATGTCATTTCAACATGCAGAGGCAACAGTGGAGCAGTCCTACATTTTTCTCTATAACAATGCAATAGGGATGTGCAGATTATAAGGCCAGTTGCATGCCTGCCTTCCTTGGAACAAGTTATAATGAAAGAGGAGTTACAATCCACGGCCTCTTGTCGGCCAATGCCATGTAACACACATTCAGTAAATGGGACATAATAAAAGCAATGATGGGCCAGTTCTAAAGCACTGTGCAATTCATAGCCGATGAGTATGTATGAGGTCCACCAGATCTCATTCAGAATAAGACTTTCAAGTCACTTCTTCTTGTTTCGAACAACTTTCTGGTCTTTCAAGTCACTTATCTGGACCTCTAAAGCAGTGGTTCTCAACCTTTTTTGTGTCAAGGACCCCCACATTTATACACAAGTCCCAAGGACCTCCATTTGATACGATTTTGTCTCAGGGACCCCATCTGAGAAGATTTTGGTTGGATATGATTAAATCCAGAATTCCATTGCGGTCTATACTGTGGTTGAAGAGATGACAGTGGAGAAAGAGAAACCTATGATCAGTATAGTCACCATCATATATTGGTTCACTTCTAGCGAATGAAATGGTGAAATCAAACTATTCCCCCATTTTTCTGGGGACCCCCCGGGACCCCCTCAAGGACCCCTGGTGGGACCCTGGACCCCAGGTTGAGAATCAGTGCTCTAAAGGCAGGCTGTTCCGGGTCTACCTCAAACAATACGCCCTCTCTCATGTACTGACACATACACATGCATACATCTGCAATGACCCCAGGTGAGTGCCATGAGTACCAATAACTGGGACCCACTCGGCAGTGGACCACTGTGCAGCCCTTGATTCATTGATTATAAAATAGTAAAGCAGTGGTTTGCGCCATAGCAAACGAGACAAAGCTCTCCAATGGTAACGATGGTAACAGTACACTACACACGTAATAAATTCTGACATGTAACTTGAAAAAAAAGAATAATTTGAGGTTAGTTCCATTTCACCATCCATCACAATAGTCTTATAAAAAAGATTTCGTTAAAAAAAAAAAAATCAACAGACAAAACTGGAGTAGTTTAAATTCTAGTCATTACATGTGTGTTGGCACAGCCTTATACAGTATCCTTGTGTCCAGAGACCTCCATTTACCATTAACATGACACCATGTCACCATGCAGAGGGAGTGAGCTCCTAAAGTCTGTTATTAATGGGAAAATGCCCTTACAATGCGCCATGCTCTCTCCATTCTAAATTATTTATTTGTAACGCTTAGTAGTGTAGGAAACTAGACACACTGCAGGATATATTTGGCCACCGGTTTGAATCCCATTTACCAAGACGAGATCCAAATTGATTCTCACGTCCCCCTTAAAAATGTTCACGAAAAATAAATCATTTTTTCCTTTCTTTTTTTTTCCTTTTTAGAAAAAATACATCT
>OMKL01000661.1:0-11180 GCA_900302295.1 Parasudis fraserbrunneri
CAGGTTGTTGCGACCACACCACAGGGCCAGCTGTTCTACCTCCCGTCTGTATGCAGACTCGTCTCCATCTCGGACAAGGCCGATGACTATTGTGTCGTATTGTAACAGCCGAAATGGTGAAATGTACCTTTAGAACTCTTATGTGTTGGTTTGCATGTGTACTGTAACAGTCGAAATGGTGAAATGTACCTTTAGAACGCTTATGTGTTGGTTTGCATGTGTACGTATGAAACTACGTCACTGCCCCGCGCTCTGCGCCTAAGTTAGTTGAGCGGTACACCTGTTAGGTGATGGACATGGACATGAGCTTCGGCTCCTTTTATTTTCCTCAACTCACAAACAGTGATGCTTTGGCGTGTGTGGACGCTATTTTATTTCATGTATGAGTAGAATAGTAGCCGTAAGACCAGGCTTTATATGGTTAAGGTGATTGCTATGATAAATAAAGTAGCGCTTGTGAAATCCCAGTATCGTGGTCGACGTGAGTGGCTTGCCTAATCGTCCCCCTCCCTGCTTTCCAAGTATCACCAGCCAGACACACAGGCTAAAAGTGTTACAAGTTCAAAGAAATATTGGCTCTACCACCGATTTTTAATCAATTATTTTCGATGACGGCAGAATCACGTTTGACCTCCCTCCCCTCCCAACACTCTTTCCAGGTTGCCCTCTGTTCCCATGCCAAAGAGTTCTATGTCGTCCCAAGCCTGCTGGTTGACTATATCCAGTAATCTTCCTCGTCATCCCGCCCCACACCTTTCTCACACTGCACTTCAGCTTGCCTGATGCTGCAGCTCATCAGGCAAGCGAAATCAACAGTGTCTTACCACATCATTGCCATTTAAATGTAAAAACTGAATGCATTTAAATCACCGTGTGTTTTCATATTTTACTGCTATTCCCGATGCAATATATTTTATATATATATAAACTATTTTAAAGCACGTTGTGACCATAATTTGATGAACAATTTAATACAGTTATTACATTAAGAGCAGGATGATTACAAATATAAACAATTTATCAAGATTCCTTGCCAAATTCCTACCGGCAGTGGTGATTCCAGTACAGCAGATGGCAGCAGTAACGAAGCTGCAAAACATTCCTGAAGAAGCAAGCTACACAGTAGGTGTGGCTAAAAAAGAAAAAAGAAGGAAAAAACACAGAGGACATTATCGCAAGCTAACAGCTAACGTTAATACGGCAGACGTTATTTTTTTTTTAGTCCTGGTTGAACAACCACCACCAATAAATGTAGAAATTACGAAAGTGAGATATCGAAGTAGTTTATTAGGTCGTCTAAACGTCAATGGGTAGCTAACGTTAGCTGTTTGAAAGCAGAATCTTATTAACACATCTCTGAACCAGAAATTCATCGAAGCTAACATTAGCTAATATAGCTAGCTGGCTAGCTCACACAAGCTTGCTAACACAAGACCTACATTTTACTGAGTCCATTTTATTAGCCACCGACGTCGTAATGGCCGATGTTGATAAACTCAATATAGATAGTATCATCCAGCGCCTTTTAGAAGGTAAGGAAATGATTCAACCTTTTCCAGACATCGCTAGCCCGTTTATCCGCATGCTATCGTCGCCAGCTAACTAGTTAAGCTAGTCGCTAAACTAGCTAACTAATGTAAGCGTATGTTTGTCAACATCTTGCTGACAAGCCATCGTAGCTAACGCTATTTAATCACTGTTTACAACCTTTTTGGTGATTCTTTGGGGAGAATTTGAGCCACCTACTTTTACCACCAGTGACCCATCACACACAGTCTTTCCTTTTCTCACTTAATTATACACTAACTAAACACAATCTCTGCCTCTCATACACATATTCACACACAACCTCAGTATGAATGGAGACGCACTCGCATACCGAGATAGCTGGTGACAACGACAGCTCAGCTGTTGTTACTAACATCTTTTTAATTGTTTACGGTTACAGTCAGAGGAGCAAAGCCGGGAAAGAATGTGCAACTGCAGGAGAATGAGATTCGTGGATTATGCCTCAAGTCGAGGGAGATCTTTCTCAGTCAGCCTATTCTGCTGGAGCTTGAAGCCCCTCTCAAGATCTGTGGTAAGTTAGACTTGTGTGTGTGATTACTCTGTGTAAGGACAGCAGACTGATGTATCAAGGACATATAAACATGATTGCCCTATATAGCGCAGTGGGTAAGGGCTACCACCATGACTAAACATATAGGCTAATGGATGACTGATATATTGATTTGCCTAAATATCGGCACCGGCCATTGAAATAATCCTTATTGGTCGACCACTATTGTATGCTATATGTACTCTTGTAAGGCACTTTGGATAAAAGAGGCCACCAGCGTCCAAAAGTAGATTTATGTAGTCACGTGGATATTTAGTCACATAGGAAATATTCCTATGTCTACTCTAAGAAGATGTCCAAGAAGGCAGGTCTATTAATAAGCAGTGGCAATTTATGGATTTTAAGATGCACTAGGTGAGATATTTGATCATCTTTCGATTAAGGATTCTGTAGGTTGAACCACACACAATAGACTACCTTTATGCTAAACATCTTGATCCAAAAATAAATTTCTCTATTATGAAAATTAATGAAGTTTGTCTTTCATGGTTATCAATTATCATTTGATTGGTGGAAAAATAAGAAAATATTTGATTTAAGTTTCATGTCTTTTAGTTATTTGATAAATATTTTAAAATGAAAACGCTAACATTAAAAGAAGACTGCCATCCATTGGAGTGAAGTACCAAAAGAGTTGACTATGAGACAATCCGTGCATGCTGCTACTAACATGAAACTGGCCTCCAGTCACATAAAGGAAAGGGGTCTTTATTATAGACAATATGCCAAAGTTTGGAGAGGCTATGTTAGCCACAGATCTTGGAGTAGGTGACATTCTAAAATCCAATTCGTTCCAAAATTGATTTTTCCCATAGATGAGGCAATTGGATTCCATATTCTAAATGGTCAAGTTCAAGTACAATCATGAGTCGACGTAGCCCTCATTCCGTTGGGTCTGCAGTGAGGACCATGTAGAAGGCCTGGGTGATATGGAGGGAGGGAAACATAATCACAGTATTCAGAATGATTTTAATCACATGTTGGATAATACAATAGGTCTTCATCTTGAAACACATTTTCAATTAACATTTTCAAATATTTCACAAATCATTTTGTGAGAAATCTGACTCAACATCTACTTTTTATCATTAATTTAGAAAACAACAATTTACTTTAAAAAATCCCACAATATGATAATTATCTGTATATTGCCCAGCCCCACCATGTAGCATTAAATTATGTGTTTATTCCATGTAAATATGTATGTATGTATGTAATTGGAGTCTATATGATGCTCAATCCAAATTATCAAACACTTTTATCCAGTGCATCTTTAAAAAAAAAAAGGGTTTTGCCTTGTCTTTGTGTGGATTTGGCAGTCTGACATGTTATTTAGGCGCTGGGGAAAAATATGACACAGGCACTCCTTGTTGTTTCGCCAGGGTTGTTAACCTGAAAAAAGGCTTCAGATTAATCAAGCCAATCAGAAGTATTTCCTTGATTTTGTGATGTCATACCAAGGACACAAACAATCAGCTAGCTTTAATCAATTAACTAGAGTCTAGTTACTAGACTTATGCTGTCCGTGGCCGATGGCAAAGGGTATATCCCCAACATACCCCCAATCCCCAGGAACAGGGCATCTTTTGACCTTTTCAAAATGAACATCCAATATGGCGGACTGCATAGGTCGGGAGATAAGTTCATTTGAAAATTAAAAGTTTGGCCTCATGGTGGTGCTAGAAGAGAGGTCATGGCGTCACCAAAATCAATAAGGTTCTTCCTCTAGGGGCCATGAATGTTCACAGCAAATTTGAAAAGATTTTAATAAAACTATTCAAACCCAGTTTGTAAAAGTTTTTATTTTTATTTTGTGGGGTACCCAATAAGGAAAGGGAATAATGAATTTAAAATAGCCTGTTCAATACAAGGGAAGATTGATGCAAGGAAATAAAATAAAATTGTTGAAAAGATGCTAAATAAGGGACCTTTTTAAGATGTGACCTGGACATGGTCATAATTATATGATTCACATTTCTGCTACTGATGCTGCATGCCATACTATGCCTCCTGTAGGTGACATTCATGGGCAATACTATGACCTGCTGAGGCTGTTTGAGTATGGGGGCTTCCCTCCGGAGAGCAACTACCTATTTCTGGGAGACTATGTGGACAGAGGGAAGCAGTCTTTGGAGACCATCTGCCTGCTGCTGGCCTACAAAATCAAATACCCAGAGAACTTCTTCCTGCTGAGAGGAAACCATGAGTGCGCCTCAATCAACAGAATATATGGCTTTTATGATGAGTGTGAGTACTGTAATGTAATTCTGATTGCAGTGGTGACAAATTTCATTGTTCCTCCTGGTCAAACACATTATTTGCTAATCTTTTGTCTGTCCCATATATTTCTCTCTCATGTAGTGTCATTTTACATTAATTCTAAGATGTTTCTATTATGCTTTCGTGGTCTAGGTAAAAGAAGGTACAACATCAAGCTTTGGAAAACATTCACAGACTGTTTTAACTGCCTCCCTATTGCCGCCATTGTTGATGAGAAGATCTTTTGCTGCCATGGAGGTGAGTTCATGTTTATGCCTATGATGTGAAATAGTATTTTGACTGTATATAAAAGCAATTTGTTTTTAGAGAATTTTCTTATAATCACCATTTGTCAGTAAGACTGTTAAAAGAACTGTACAAATTGTACAAAGTCCCTCACTTTCACTGACGTCAAACACCACCCTAGTTTGACCTTGAGTAATGCTATCTTCACAGTTCATGGCCGATTATGGCCTCGTTCAAATGTTATAGGCGTTGACCTCGGTGTCGGTGTGTTTATTTATACTGCACCGTTGTCCTTTAGGACTGTCGCCAGACCTCCAGTCCATGGAGCAGATCAGACGCGTCATGCGCCCCACTGACGTTCCTGACCAAGGCCTGCTGTGCGATCTCCTCTGGTCTGATCCGGACAAGGATGTTTTGGGCTGGGGGGAGAATGACAGGGGTGTATCTTTTACCTTTGGCTCAGAGGTGGTGGCCAAGTTCCTGCACAAGCACGACCTAGATCTGATCTGTCGCGCGCATCAGGTGATCATATGGTTCTCTCACTGGTACATTGGTACTTGAATGGATTTTTGTCCCCTAAACTTTTTGTAATTTATTTGACTGCAGAGGTATACATTTTGGCTGTGTGCACATAGATTCTTGAAGAGTTTGACTTGTAAAATAGAAAATTGGCCTTTTCTAATTTTCATAACTCAAAATACAGATACAACTTTAGCCAGAGTTTACAAATGTTACAAATGTGTGTTTACATTTGTAGCATAAAAATGCATTTAAAACTCAGATTTAGCAGGCACATATGTATGTACAATATCCTTGTTATGGTTTCAGTGGTGGGGCTACCCGTATTTACATTTTGCATCACAGATCGCACCTACAAGACACTGATATATCTTTAAACACTTTATTCTTTGTTTATATTTCCATTTTCTTGCTCTCTCCAGGTTGTTGAGGATGGCTACGAGTTTTTTGCAAAAAGGCAGCTCGTGACCTTGTTCTCAGCACCAAACTATTGTGGGGAGTTTGACAATGCTGGTGCCATGATGAGTGTGGATGAGACTCTCATGTGCTCTTTTCAGGTGAGATCTTTGTGAATGGATACTACAGTTTAGTGAGTACTATACAGTGTTTTACTGTAGAGATGTTCGATTGTGGAATCATGAACTTCATATTACCACTAGTAGTTACCAATAGCCTAATTCTCATCCTGAATTTATTTGTTTGTTTATTTATTTGTTCCATAGTCATTTTAACAGTGCAGTCGCTGAATTAGTTTTGAAAATACAGTACTGTCCAAACTGAATTCATCAGCATTTTTGGATTTTCACTAACCAATCAGAGAATGGCTCTGTTCACCCAAAATAAAACAAAACAAAAATATATATTTAAATAGAATATTGTTCCCGTTACCCAACGTGCTATCTTTCCATCCAGATAGTTTTGGTGTGATTTTCCAAGGTTTGGAGATATTGGCTGTAGAGATGTCAGCTGTCAGCCCCATGCAATGGAGCTCAATCGGCTGCCTTTTTTTCAAAAAGTACATTTGAAAAACTCAACAGCAACATCTCTTTTCAAATGTAATTTTTTGTTTTGCCATTTTGAGCGCCACAAAATAAGGCCCATTGAGCTCCATTATATTGGGCTGACAGCAGCCATCTCTATGGACAATATTGCAAACCAATGTAAATCGCACTGAACAGTCTCAATGGATAGATGGCATACCAGGTAAGAGGGAAAATATGTTTTTTTTTGTGTTTTGGGTGAACTTCCCCTTTTAAATGTGACATTGCCCATGTGGGCTAGTGCCACTTACTGTTCTTTGGGCAATAAGGGAGCAGGTGCATAAAGATGTTGGCCTCTTGTCGCATTGTCATGATCATCTACATCAACATATCAACATTTGCTCAAAGATTATGAAGAATTTAGAAATTCTGGGTGTGTGCTATAAAGAAGAAATCAGGAGGCCGACATCTATCTATACACCTGGTCAATCTGTCTAGTTAGTTTTATAATGGGGACAATTTCTAGGATCTGCTACCTGTCAAAATCCTGAGTGACCAAAATAAATTATGTTGGAGGGGTGGAGCCACGTTTTACTGAGTGTCCATTGTTGTCTTGCAAATACTATGGAATTGACATGGCAATAGTGCTTATAAAGGTCACTGGAGATACAGTAGAGGTATCGTTAGCATAATAGTACATTTACAGCCAGTTGGTTTATTATGTCTGCTTTTTGTTCACCAGTGGCCATCTCTTTACACTTTCATCTCTTTATTCCACTTGTAGATTTTAAAACCAGCTGAGAAGAAGAAGCCAAATGGCAGCCGTCCTGTTACACCTCCTCGCAACATGGTTACTAAGCAAGCCAAGAAGTGAGGTGGCAAGTGTCGGGGAGTCCCACTCCCTCTCCATCTTTTGTCTCTTGCATTTGAAGGGTTGGTTATCCTTCATGCTGCCAATACTGAAAAGATACCCACTCCTACCCGATGAAAGCAAAATATTTTGTTGTTTTGTCCACATGGGTAATTGATATGTCACCATGAAAACCTCAGGTGTTTTGCACTCCATTTTGCAACTAGTCTTTGCCACATATGACTGTTCAATCAGGAAAAATGTAACAATACGGCTAATTATGCACAGGAATGCCTTGTTTGAAGCTGTGCACAATTTTTCCAATTTCTTTCATGTCTCATCCATTTCAGTCATCACCGTTTTCTCACTGTCAATAATGAATATTAATGGTTATGAAACAAGCGTGGAAAATATCACAAACACCTGTTTATTTCTGTACAAATTTTCTTTATCATAGGACATTGACTTCGCACTGCATCATCACATTTTTAAAACCAAGTCTTGTGCTAAATTAAATGAATATGGAAAGCATTCTTGTAATGTCTAAATCTTTCTAATAAACTTTTAGCGTATTTTAGGGGGAAATTGGTATTTGATTTTCATTTATGTTCATAATACTATTCCATTACATGTATGTGTTGTGATGCATAGCCCCACTGCTTTTGACATTCAGAGTACCATTTAAATGATGTAAGGGTAATTAGCAACATCCACAAGAGGGTGCTAAATCCAATAAGCCACAATATTGGATGCAGGCAGAAAAATCGATGAGGCTCAGAAAGGTCTGAAAAATTGGAGGACATTAAAACTAAATTTTGGAAGAATTAAACCACTTTTTTGTAGATTTTTTTCAAAATTATGTCTCGATATTTTTGGTGTATATATTGACGTTCTTTCAAAAATAATTTTCTGAACTAATTTGTTAATGTATATATTGATTATACATTATATATTTAAATACGGCTTATTTAATGTGCTTTTATTACAACAAAAGATAGGATGGAAGTAGTATTTCCTTATTAGGAAACAAAAATTGCGTAATGATATCTGACGTCAGAGCAGTCACAAGACCTCGTAACGTTAGCTGAGCTGAGCGAAGTGAGCGGAGCCAAGAGGCACTTCTGTTCTAGATTTTGTGTTATGTAGCCTGCAAAGGTTGTCCTGGCACCATGGCTGTGGCGAACGAACTCTTAAGGGTCTGTGGATGTGATGCCGATGACTGCTTGCTCTGAATTTGCTTCAGTTATTCAGGCGTGGAATCGAAGGCATCCGAGGCTGTCATTATCCTGGTGCGCTGCTTTGTCTATGTGTGCGTGGCGAATGTTATTGTCAGTGTGTGGCTAGTTCAGCTGTACATACTCAAGCGGCACCTTAGCTAGCTAACTTGCTAACGTTAGCAAGTCAAGATTCTGTGCTTACATCGACGCTAAGCTAGCACGGTTGCTAGCTTGGCAAGTTAGTTTGGTGAGAGTTGGTGTGTAGGTGATGTTGTCCGTACTTTCGTACGGTAGACTGGTTGCCAGAGCTGTCATCGGCGGACTTTCTCAAACAGATAGCCGAGACTACAGCCTGGTGACAGCAAGCTGCGGGTTTGGAAAGGATTTTCGCAAGGGCATCCTGAAGAAAGGGATGTGCTATGGTGACGACGCATGCTTCATTGCCCGACATAGATCTGCTGATGTTTTGGGTAAGTATCTGCCAGAGAAACAATATTTATGTTATTAACAGTGCAACCTGGGCAGCAGGTTAAAGGTCATCACTGCTACCAATTTAATGCCATACAGGGCTGATGATATGAGTGGATATACACTGCGGTACATTATTTTAATGTAATATCTATGAGGTAACTTACCCGAGAACAAGACACATGCAATGTAGGAAGTAGCTGTAGGCCTATCATTAATTCCGTGTGATTAAGCTGCTCTTCCAATAGGGAATGATTGATGCTACATCTTTTCACTGGTGTTTTGACTTTTGAGTTTCTGACACAGAATTTACACACCCACGTTGTCTCTGTGACTGTCTGTAGTATGCAAGCACTACCTGAAAAAGGGCCTGTTCAAGTGAGATTGTGCAGAAATATGTGTGAGGCCAGGCTGTAATTCTTGAAGGAAGGAAAACAGTAGCCCCTTTACAACAAGAGTCTATAAGAGCTCACTGATTTGTGCATCCGTGTGTGTCTTTTGTTGGTACTACCACATCCATGCATGTAATCAAGACAAATGGGACAAGGTAGCGATCAAGGGGTAGCTGTTCATCTTGTTATGGAGATGGACAGTTGTAAAGCTTTCTCTCTCTGCTAGTCAGCAGGTCTGCGACTGGCTGGCAGACAGACGGAGGGGACCATCCTTGTATGGTCACTGGAGTAGATGCCTATGTCTTGGGAGCAGCAGGCCTAAGTTTCCTTTCTAGGAAAATCTTGGATGTGTCTTGACTATTCCCATGATGAGGGCCATTCTCATTAACCTAGAAACTAGAGCTGCTGCTATAGAAAGATCAGTGATGCCTCAAGCTAATGACTTTATTGGGAATGTAATAGAATATCACGCAGATTTTTCATAGTGTTCCCCCTTGCCCTCTATTCAAACTCCTGGTCTGTCACATCACATTTTCAGCATAATTGGTCACTGTCAAATCAACACAAAAACACAAGTTAGCTTCAAAGTGCTTTACAAAACAGGAGAAAGAAGCAGACAGAACACACAATCAGGGAATAGAAAGGCATAAGAACACATCAGACACATGGCAAGCTAATGAGAAAATAGATTTTTAGTTGACATTGTTAAAAATATCAAATGATTACATGATTTTGGGAAAGGGGTTCCACTGTCTCAGGCCTTTACAGTAAAACCCCCTACGACTAGAGAGACCAGTAAATGGAGCAAAGTATTATCAGATATCCGAAATTATCATTCAGGAACCACCTTGTTGTAGAAGTGTCTGGTTTTAAGCAACATTTCCTTACACAGACCACAATGCGCATTCTCTGGAGTGCCCTTGGTCTCTCAGTCTGAGCACTGTCTTGTCTTGTACTTTGTGTCCTGTTTGTGTCTTGGTGAATGTCCCCATTGTTATTTCTCAATTACCCAGCTGCATGATGTTGTTCTGGTTTCCTCGCGTTATCAAGACACGGCCAAGAAAGGGGGGAAAGTCTAAGTAATGCGAGGAATACTTGCTGGGTTTTTTTCCCTGGCGTGCAAGCCTCCATTAAGTCAATACCTGTAACTTGACTCTCTGTGTCCTTAGGTGTGGCAGACGGTGTGGGTGGCTGGCGGGACTATGGTGTGGACCCATCACAGTTTTCAGGGACTCTGATGAAGACGTGTGAGCGGCTGGTGAAGGAGGGGCGATTTGTCCCCAGCAACCCTGTGGGAGTCCTCACCACCAGCTACTACGAGCTCCTACAAAATAAAGTGCCTCTGCTAGGTGAGTGGGACCCACCCTGACTTAACACAACATCTCAATATGCACAGGGATCAGTGCTGCTGTCTGCTGAACTCAAGTCGTCATCATCCTGTTTATGGTTGTACAGCTTGCTTTGCTAAGCTCAGGCATACGTTATGATACATGTCTGCCTATGAAGACACCTAATTTTGTTGAGTTTTGATACAAGAGAAGATGGGCATTTGTTTGGAAGTAGCATTCCAATCTTTGCTGTGTGGAGGCATACAGCAGTTTCCATTTAGCGGCAAACTCTTACAGAGGCTTGGCTTTTAGCCTGCAATTTGGGGCTAAGTTGTTTGTTTCCGTGTGTGTAGATTAGTGGTCGGAGGGATGATGGAGATCTTTGCATCATGAGTCATAGAACAGCTCGATCCCATTTAAAAAGTCATAGGATGTTCCCGTGTCCCGACCTGCCCCCTGCAATTCATTTCTAGAATCACTGTTTTTCATCAGATCACTTCCTCAGATTAAAGCATGCAATAACGAGCGGCGTTAGCTAACCAATGTGTTGAGGAAGAAAAGTTAGTAAAGGGATGTCCGTCTCAGTCAGTACTTTTCCATCCCATCATCGCATATGAAATGGGGGAGGGTAAGGGGGGGGGGCAACTCTGTATTGTGTTATTCTTTCACGTCGGAGGGAATGTTCTTGAGGCCTTCGGTGGTAATTGTGTTACTGTAGAGAGAACAGAGGAGAGAGGGAGTGAGTCACAGTGCGTGATGGGTTTGGAGGGGTGATCCCAGGGAGCTCATTCTGGTGGACCAA
>OMKL01000664.1:0-12014 GCA_900302295.1 Parasudis fraserbrunneri
TGGATAAAGTAGCTGGGAGAGCAGTCAGGTCTGATTAAGTCTGCATTTGGGTACAGTGTGTTCCTGGACACACATCTGCGAGCGAGCCATCACACACGCTTCGGAACACTGGCAGAACACCCAGGCCTGCCGGCAGCTGATGATGTCATCACTCAGAAGGGGCAGAGCTGGCGAGCTGCCAGAATCTCCAAAAAAACACACAGAAAGATTCAACGGAGAGACCGGAGGGAGGGAAAGAGAGGAAGAGAGAAATAGAGAGAGAGAGGGAGGGAGGGAGAGAGGCAGAGACACAGACAGAAGTACATAGATCTAAGTATCTGAAGACATGATCCTAATATTGGAAGTAGTACTTCCTGCAGGGATACGTAATACACACACACACACACACACACACACGCACACGGTATGCAGGATCAACTTTCCTTTTGGATCTAGTGTCTTCGGTCGTATGAACAGGTGCACGTGAAAAGACTATCGAGAGCCTTTGTAACTACTGAATGTGTTTTACCACGAGATGAGAGTGTGACAGTTGTAATTACCTGTGTGAGACAGCATGTGCATCCTTAGCCTGACGCTGTCCTGGAAGTGCTTGCCACAGTATTCGCAGCCATGGCCCTTCTCTCCGTTGTGCAGCCTCCTATAGAGAAGACACGAGAGTCATGAGAGCCTCTGACAGGGAAACAAGAGAATAGACTTGTAATAATCTGTGGCATTGTATCTCTCTGCCTTTCTCTGTAAGGTCCTCCGAAGCCAGCAGCATCATCATTGTCCATGTAAAGAACAGCATGTTTTCAAACCCTCGCTGAATGCAACATCATTAGTGTGAGAGGCCCTTGGAGTTTAGAATCACACTGCATGAATGCTAAAAGAACACAGACAATAGGATATCTAGCTAATTTCAGAGTGCAGACATACACGTGCCTCCACCCGCCAGCACACCACAATGCTGCACACAGACATGCACGTAGACAGACAGACACACACACACACACACACACACACGACAAATAAAGAGACAGACAGACATGGATGCACACGAGCACACGTACGCGTACGCACACACACACACATGCCACATATACACACACTCCTCCCGTAGCTGCTATAAAAAGAGGGGGAAAAAAGAGATGATTCGCTGAAGCTCTGCCTGCAGCAAGACCCATCATATCATATCACACACATCCAAGCATGCAAGGCATCTGCACTGTTATCCTCATATTCCCCCTGTAACAGAGGAACAAATGACCTAACAGGACTCTGTGGGTAAAAACAGTCCACTGTCAAAAGAAATGAGGCCTAATATGTCAATTAGGTGGTAACAAATGAACAGACTATTAACTCAAGTCTGTAGTACTTCACCTTGTAACAACACTTAAATTTGTCTGAGCATATACATCAAGCCCCATCTTATATCATAGTACCTCTATCTAGTCAAAAGCAGGAAACAAAGTTACATGCACATTGTTAATGTCCTACAATCACTGCATTTAATTTTCTTTGAAATTTATTTATTTATTTAAGGTTGATCATTTGTGTGACAGCTTACTGTGTCCCTTGTGTGTAGAACAAGCAAGTTTGTTGACTCTGGAGACAAATCATTGTAATGATCCTGTCCTCCATGGTCATCAGTGGGGAAATAAACAGCTGGTCATTTACATTTCTGTAAATTTGATTATTAATTTTCTTATTTATGCACTGACTGATGTGACAATCTTTTATATCCCTACTGAACTATTCCCTCTCTACTAGGCCTCTTAACAACTATACAAAAAAGCACTTGCTTTAGAGATAACATTTCAGTAGTTTTCTAAAGAAGTGTGCCTGGGGTGCTTCTTTCTAAACACTACAAAATGCCAGCCTACAACTCAGGTGGATGCTCAATGACCTGGTAAGAGGCAAGGTGCAACTTCATTACATCCTTAAGCAGAGCCACCAATGGGACTCCTCCAACTCCCCGACATCTGCCTATCTCCATGAGTGAGCAATGAGCATCGCTGAGTATCCCACTGGATGCTCGTTTTCATCAGCCAATGTCACCACAACTCCGGAGTGGCACAAGCCCGAAATGTCAGCAACTTGTGTGGGCAGTAAAAGGATAGAGGTTGGCCCCCCCCGATACTAATGACCGATTGGTTGAATTAGCAGAGGTGACCTGTGGATTTGCTCATTAGTGATGGTTAGCACAAGCAAGACATCATCAGAGCTCATTGGAGTCATTATACAATTAGTTAATAGTGTTTCTCATACATAGATTTTTGCAGCCGGCCATAATATCAGACAGGTCACCCACAAGTAAATTTCCTGAAGTTATTTGATGCAATAACATTAACATATTAACAATTATTGTGTTGTGAGTACACAGTATTGTCTTTGACTATGTATCTCATCCTTCCTGGCTTGCCACCACCACAAATAATCCAAGAGCCTGTGGGAAACACTGTTATGCTCTCTAAGTTTTTCGTATGAGATGACAGAATGAAATGGAAAAAAACACAGCATCAACCTAAACACAGTGAATCATTAAGCAGCAGCTATCCATCAACCAGCTGACAGGTTCAGTGTGGTCCATACTAAGCATCTATCCTCCACTGATGCAAAGGAATGCATATCAAATAGTGTGGGAGACAGCCTCTAGTGTAGGGTACACTTCTTAGAAATAATCTAATAGAATTGAAAAAGAAAAGGAGCTTTGTAAATAGCAGCATTATGTGACACCATGACTGCTCTAATTTAAACCCTGACAAAGACCTAATTCATAACTTTCCCCCCCAAAAAGTCTCACTGTTCAGACACCAGCGCAGGTGTCTCAGAGAACAAATTAACATATTAGCTGCTACCAGCTTTTTGCTGTGATAGTATTTTAATCTGAAAAAAGAAAAGAAAAAATGTCTATCCTTCAATCAGGAGGCAGAATGACTCCTCTCATAACAGCACAGAAAACTACTTAGCATATAGATGCACTTAGCAGCATATAGATGTGTGTGCACACACACAGACACACTTCACATTTTTAACAGTTTTTATAGTCTCGCTACCAGCACAGTGGTAAAAAAAAAGGTCATTGAGTACATCTAGCCAAAATTGTGACAACTTTCCTATGCAGCACACCACTGATATTTAGGCTTGGCCTTAGGAAATTAGCCAGCATTCCAAACACTCTCCAGTCATGGCTCCTCTCTAGCCCATAATCTCTCTATCAGACCTAGGTAAAGTAGTATAAAATAATGAGTGTTTATTTTAACCTGCATGGTTGGGCTGAGGAGTTTATTTTAGTGTATACCAGTATGCATCCACACAAAGGTATGTGTTTCTGAAATACCAGTGACAACAACGCAAAAAAAAAAAGGCTATTTAAATTTTTCATTCAATAAATATAAAAATTGCACATTGCAGCAGTATGAGAAACAATTTACAATGGGAATTAGATGACCATAACAATTTCCTTACAAATAAAAAAACGACATTGAAAGTAATTCCACATTACTGTGAAATTAAACACTGAAATGTAATTTTATTATTATTATTATTATTATTATTATTATTATTATTATATAATAATAAACTTTTATTTTCTTTTTCTAAATATCATGAGCAATTTGGTCATGTCACCCATCCCCACTGCTTGGGGTATCAGATGAATGGGGTTAGCCAGGTAGGGAAATAAAATTGAACCCTTGCACTGAAGAACCATATAACTCCATTCTGAAATGTTTTGGACAGCCCATGTATTTGCAGTTGTACAGTCAATCCAAATCCCTTTGAATGTGATACATCACAAGAAAGTACTCAACCTCTACTGTCTCTAACTATGAATGTACACAACACTCTAACTTACCATCTTTAGATATTAAAGTTTGAGAACATTGTTCCTCTGAAAACTTAAAATGGAGTTATATGGTTCTTTGTCTGATGTACTCAGGGTCAATTTGGCATACTTTTTCTGTGACTGATAATTTACCATCTAATTGTCCTGATTCAGTATAACCCCACCCATCTGATATTCCAAGCAAGTTAAAACAAACACTTATGATTTGCAAATACTATTTCACCCAGGTCTGGTCCATATGTGATGTGTCCTCCTATCATTTTCAGCTGGGAGTTGCAATGGCTCATTTAAATAGAAGTGATGATTTCTGTCAAAATTCTGAAGGTTGGCTATTTTGGGTTTATGCCATCTTTCTAAAACAATGTCAAATTCAGAATATAAATATAGTATGAAACACTATAATGATCTAATTCCAGTATACTAATCTGTGCAACTTTGAGGGTGAACCTGTGTGGTTGATATAATAGCTGGCTTGATAATAGGAGTGGAGTAATACAGGTACCAATATTGTTAGAATGCTGTCAGTCATTCTCCTCTTTCCAGCAGTCTATTAATCTTACAATGTGTCTGGAGGTAAATGTGACTGAAAATGATAGAGCAAGCCACAACATAATGCATTTATCACAATCATTCATTAAGTTTGTTTGATTTTCTGCCAAAACTAATGGGTCTATACCATACAGGATAAACATTTCATTAAGCTGGATGACCTTGTGGTGTTAACATGTCTACAGCACTCTACCTGTGCTGCTCCATGGCCTGTCTGTTGTGCAGCTGAAGCCCACATTCCCCACAGCACTGCTGGCCTTGAGCTTGGCCCTCACGCCTCATCCCTGCTGCAAACTGGCCCAGCCTGCTGAGGAGCTCCCTGTGGAGCAGGCCTTGGTGCAGGAGGCCACCATAGGCTCTTGGGTCCAGCGGCATGGCCAGGGACGGCGCCACTGAAACAGGCACTGTCATCATCCCCTCCCCTATGTGGTTGGAGGGCATGGGGTACAGGGATGCCAGATGTTTCTCAGCCATCCCAGGGAAGTTGTCAAGAGAGTTCCCCACTTGTCCTCCATCTTCCTGGCCTGAGTGCAGCTCTCGAGCGCTGGTGATCACGCTGCCTCGGAGTGGGGTCCCTGGGCCCTCTTCTCTGGGCTGGTCTGACATGCAGCTCCCCTCCCCCCTACTGGAGGACCTGCCCTCGCAGCCGTCCGCCTCATCCATCTGCATGCTTTCTGTCTTTATGTTCTTCGATACGCCCCGGGTAGGGGCCTGGGCTTCACTGAGACTGTGATGCTGGGGCTGTTCAAGACCCATGCTCTCCATGTCGATCTCTCTACCTAGCCTGGAGCTTGACACGGGAGGTGCCACATGCTCGGGGCCAGGAGAACTCCTCTCCGTCATGTGGTATAGCGCTAGGTGATGAAGAGCCGTGGGAGTGCTGCAGTTTGTTCCATCCTGCATGGAATGCTTCTTGGACATCAACATGTGCCTCCAGTGTCTGGCCCGGCCATGGTCACTGTGGTCTCCAGAGCTGTGGTTCCTCCCAGCCATCTCCTCACTCTCCTCTGACTGGATGGTCTCCAGCACCTTCAGGCATTGCTCCTCCAGGTACTCGATCTCAAGGATCTCGGCAGCATACAGCAGGTCATCCAGGTCCTCGGCCGTGGCCTGGAGGGAGGCAGTGTAGGCGTACTCCAGGATCTGCTGGAAGGTCTTGGGGGACAGGAAGTCCAGGGCATAGCGCAGGCTGCTGCGGTGGAACAGAATCTCGAACATTTTGCTGGTGCAGGCCAGGACGGTGCGGTGGGCCGGGAACTCCTGACCGTCTACCGTGATAATGACATCACACAGCGTGCCCGCCAGACGCATCTGATTGGCCCGCTGCAGAAGTGTGCTGGGGTGAGTGGGGTTGTGGAGCTGGAGCACGCCCATGTTTGTCAGACCCGTATGCGCTCGGACCCTCACTGAGCCCACGCATGAGGTGTGGCTCTCCACTTGCCTTTGTTGTAGGTCTGGGGGTGGGGTGGAGGGAAAACATTGTTAGTGGCTGTTTTCCCCCCCTCTAGGTTCCACTATACAACTATTCAATCAATAATGAATTATATTTTAGTGCATTTTTATCTTTTTTATTATGTGAAACATTTTAAAAGATTGTGAGTGAAAAAATAAAAAATTTAAAAAAATAAAAAAAATAATAAAGGATTTTTAAGCCTGACCGCGTATGGCCGATGACGGGCTATTGTTTGTGTCAATGCATCTAACTGATTTAGTTGAAAATCTGAAACAGGACTGTGTAAATAAAGCGACTGTTTCCACTGTGGCGGTCTAATCTGAAGTCTGGAAAGCAGTCACGTCGCAATACCGTCTGCAAACTGAAAGGAGACAGATGCCATCATTCAATTCATCATTTTTGGAACTGACATTGGCGCTGCCGTCAACAGGTAGCGCACCATAGCCATACTATTCAATCTGGCTTGTTCATTTGTGCGTTTTTGTTGGGCTGTGCTCAGGATGATTTAGCCACCACTTTATTAGTGTAGCCTAGATTGGCCTACGCATAATAAGTTCTTATCAAACTATCAACATGTAAAAGTAGCCTAGCTATGCCGGGCAATGTAGAAAAAGACGGAGCTGTTATGCGTATGAAGGTTTGTGTCCATGGGCAGGCTATATTAACGCAACTTATATATTAAAGGGATTCCTACAATTCCTGTACAGTAATTATTAAACTAATAATGTTAAATTATTAGGTCATCCAGAAAATGTCATTCTGGGACCACTCACGAGTGATGCTTGCCAACATCCTCAACTATCCGCAACATCAGAGCGCATCAGGTGCAGACGCTCAGTCTAGCGTCTATTAACACATCGTGACAAATCATTAGATAGGTATCATGCTTACTTACTGTCTGTATAATGTTTAAGCAACATGTTCCGCCTGCTAAGGACTATCATAATGACAGCGCGGTGGAAATACTAGGCTACATCAAGTTTTAAAATCCCGATTATAGCTGCATGCAAACTTCAGGCATTTCCCCCAACATTCGGGTGATAGGCTATTTGAGAATATCACAAGAGCCAACCACAAAAGTCTAGACAGTATAACCCACTTGAAACATTTTTATTAAAAAAAAATGTGTCTCAGTCTAAAAAGTATAGTCCGTCTATTTCTATTCGGATCAAAATCACCTGTACATAATTACCAGTTTGGGAAACATTGAAAGACAGGCAAACTACGGTCTGTTATTCTACCTCTTACCTCAATATCCTAACGTCCTCCGCTGATTGCGTTATCCAGGCAACATCATGGTTAGGCAATTCACAGTACCCGCTCCAAAACTCATTCCTGCTCCAAGTAAGCAAATCATCACCCAGGCGACGTCACGGCTTTGAATGATTGTCCTCTGTTCCTTAGTTCTACCAAGGCTGTGAACAGAGACATCTACAGGGCAGCAATCTAAACGACCTGGGCAGGACAGGAGAGGGAGGGGAGGGTATAAAGGCTATTAGCCTACCAGTTAGATGCCCTAGACCAGAGGTGCAAACTTAATTGATTCATTAATTTGATGATGATCAAATCAATTACCAATTATCAGTGAGCTAATGAGGAGGTAGATTAGGCAGGTGCAATAGAGGTTGAGGATGGGAGATGGGATTGCATGGCAGGTCATTGTAGGCTACTTGGGTTATCGAGTGTGTTAACAGCACCATTTCGTGGATTGAAGTCACATTAGTCTGTTATTATAGTGGTGTGACCATCGGCAGAGAAGTAATTAAAAGTATTGATCCCCTACATGGAACATACCTACTCTGTCATACGGTCGCTGCCTTCTGATCTTCACATGGATTACAGCCAAAGATAACAAGAAGTATGTACCCTCCATGCCCAGTGTTACATACTGTAGGCATTTAACATCCTAGCCTTTAAGTAGGGCATTGACTTTGCTCTTGGACAGACATGCGCAATAAAAGACCTCTATTGCTCATGTCTGTCTGGAGTCTGGAGATTTTCTGACCTGACAAGACCTGTTTTCAATGCAACCATTCTGCAAATAATCCTATGTGGCTGAATCCATGACATGGCATGAACAAATTAACTACAAAACGTATTTCCTGCCACCTAGTGCTGGAAATATGTCATTGCACCCACAACCCTCCATAAGTACAGAGCAGTAGAGCTAGGAATGATGAATAGAGAATTGTTTTTGTAATGAAACCATGGGCCAAAGCAATATGAGGTTCAGAAACCATGTTTTATTTTGTAAACCGGTTAGTACTCAGACTGTACACCATAGAGATTTTCTGAGTTTGACCCAATAAAACCAAAACAATGCTCCGGAAACAAGGGAACAGGGTGCTCTGGTGACAACAGTGGACCATTCTACAGGTTCAGGGAAGGCTGTCTTGTTGCATATATATATATATATATATGTGATTTTTATATATATACCCGTTTTTCTATTTACTTTTTTTTTTTTTTTTAAATCTTAATTTGGCATTCCAGTAATTTAGAAGTTTGTTGTTTTGTGTCAGGTGACCATCCTGCTCCCCGCCAACAGCATTGATAACATGATAAGCAGACACTCTGGGTGACTGCTTTTGTACAAAAGACAAAAATTGTAAAATAAATTCCAAGACCACATTACAGAACACTTGAATAACAACTGGGAGTGAAAAAAAACAAAAGAAACATGTGTAATTATGCCAGAACAGGCCCCAAGGTAACACTCATTAAATCAATATGAAATCTAGTTTGCCCAAACAAACATAGGCATGTCTATCTGCCATTTAGTTAAACATGTTATAAAGTACTGATTGAATTCATGCCAAGACTCATAACATCTCCTCCCTTCACTACAGCTGGCAATAGATAGCGCTGTGACTGGAGACGGACAGTTTTATACACTACACGTGTTATAATGACCACATTAGTTCATTTCTTCTTCTTCTAAATATACAATAGAAAAAAGAATAGGCTAAATCTCTCACGACAAAGCTATGTAGATTATTATAGAAACTGACAAGACAATCTATTGACACACAGTCACAGTGCACAAGCTTGCAGGCAGGAGTGTAAAACAAATGTTTCTTTCTAGATTTAAATAGTACAAAATGCTTTTTAAAGATTTTTCACTTTAAAATCACAATTGAAATGATGAAGCCAGGCATTTGATCTGCTTTCTTGTGAAGGAGACAAGGTACGTATCATAGTTGCTGTTAAAAACAAGGAGGTGGTGCACATTTAATAGTCCAAGATTATAATACATTCGCTTGATTCAGGGTTCTCCAACCCTTGCCCGCGAGAACTACTGGTTCTGCTGTGGCCTGGTGCCTTTTTACATGAACGGTTGTATTCTATCTGCTTGTTCTTTTATTTAGACTTATTTATTTTTACTAACACTGAGGTATGGCAAGTACCAGACTGAAAAACAGTTGATCCCTCAACCAGAGTTTTCTGTGGGCCAAGAGTTGAAGACATCTGATATCCCATATCTTGATACAGACATCTATAGTTTTAGGATTCTCTTTGATTCATAATTCTCACTGCAGCTGGCTGTGGGTTGGTAATGTGTTTCTATGGCCACACCATAAGTGGTAATAATTCAATCAATGAACTTAGGCCTACGTTTGACCAATGACAGCGACCTGAGAGAGATGAAACACCTCCCTGACAGAGCAACACGGCAGAATTTGCTAAACAAAACATTACAACCACTTGCAGGTCAGACATGCAAAACAAGCTATTCAATGACACTAGCCCTCAAATTATTCAAGAAAAAAATAATGCAAACATGTTTTCTTTACATTTCAACAATGTAACATCGAAATAATAAAAAATAATGTCTATATAGTCAATCTCTTTTTAATATATGTTCCTGAATAATCCATTGTTTGAGTGCAACCGCACTTAAAAGCAATTCTAACTAAGAACAGTAAAAACTATAGCCCAATCTAATCTCTTTACCAAGTCATCCTTGTAAATAAGAATTTGTTCTCAACTGACCTGACTGGTTAAATAAAATAAAATTAGAAATAAAAATACATCTCTTATGACCTCTTTAGTATTCCTTGGATGTAGCGAACAGGAATGAGAACAGAAATGACAGCACGATCAGATTGTGCACTAATGAATCTACTGTACGAGTATATGTTGTTCTGAATATGCAGTTAAGGGCACTGGAAAACAAAACTCCTGCAGTGGTTCGTCCTGCTGCTGCTGCTGCCGCCAACATCTTAGGGAGGGCAGGGGTGTTCCCCCTGCCCATCATGCTTTGCTCTCGGTAGTGTATGTCTGGAGGATATTGTTGTGTTCTGGAGTGACATCCGTCAGGGCATTTGTGAATTCCATCTCCTCCGCTTTAAGTTTCTCCTCAGAAATTATCTTCCTGGAACAGAGATGAAAGAGAAGAGTTAAAGTTATCCATCTGTTGTCTTCCAGCAACACATCAAATCAATGTCTCTCTTCAAACACATTCTCCTGACACATTTCTTCACCACATACATCTTGACAACATAGGCAGGTAGAGCTGAGAACACCGATAACAAGATACCATTATAGTAGATCTTGTACTATATTACCATGGATATTTTAATATAAACAGTGTTTCGTTAATATGATGTGTGACTAATATGATGTTAGACCCACTTCAAAGAGATTATAATAGGACAGTGAGAGAGCCCTGGGCCCTTGGCTATGGCAGGATGTGATATATCCCTATACATGTTCCAGCAGTAAAGTACCAGAGGCTAGATTCTGTCTGCTAGTCCTCTCCCTTCTGGGCTTCAGAGTAGAACTAATACTATAGCCTCCCTTTGATCTATTTACTAAAGCTGTAGAATTAGTGAGGGTTGAGCCAACGCGCCGCAACACACACACTTTCCACTACTGCCTGTCTGACACATTCCACTGTCCCCAGATTCCATAGTGAGTTTTGCGAAACTAAAGAACTGCACTGGAGAAACCGTACACACAAGCATAAAACAACGATCATCATATCTATCTTACATCACAATGCACAAAGACTGCTTTGCTATAATTACCACAGATATCATTGCCACAGTTTACCATTACAATATTTTATATCATGTGTTCAATGGCAAGATGCGGTGGTGAATGAATGGGCATACAAATCACGCACACAAACGCACAGACAGAAATAAACCTCTAGAGGGAGCCATACTCGTTGTTGACAGGAGGAACAGCCTTGGCCAGAGTCTCTGAGGCCTCCAGAGCTGGGCCTGAGGCGGGGAGGGCTGCTCCGTCTCCGTTGAGCAGGGAGGGGGCAGAAGGGGGACTGTCCAGGCTAATAAGGTCAGCTGCGGGCAGGGTGGGGCTTTCAACCCCATTTGTCACCTCTAGTTCTAAGTCTGGGGTGGTGGGTTCTGTGATGTGAGTTATATGGGTGGTCGGAGTGGGTTCTGTGACGTGAGATAAATAGGTGGCCGGAGTGGGGGCCAGGAAGTTGTAGGTAGTGGGATCTGATGTGAAGAGGTCAGTGGAGAAAGGTGTGTCAAAACTAACTGCAGAGGAGGCGGGGTCAGATGTGGCTACAGGAATAGGAGTGAGAATATCTGAAACAGGAGGAACAGACTCTTCAACATCCATGACTTTAGGAGCATTATGGACGACTGCAGGAGAGATAGTGGCAGTGGGAGCTTTAAGTGTAGGGGTGGGGCCATCTTGGGCAGCAGTTTCATCATTGTCAGTGTCCTGGTCACTAGGTTTATCACTGTCAAAGGGAGCAAGGCTTGGCCCACTGTTATCCAGGGCAGTAGTAACTGTATCAGGGGCTGGTTTAGTGGTGGCAGTGGTTGGTAACCTGGCAGCAGTTAGAACTGGTGTCTCAGTGTCTACTGCTGGAGCTGTCTGGGTGGGTATCTTGGTGACTGGGGGACTAGGAGCAAGTTTCTTTGTGTCAGGAGTAGGAGAGGTGGAGGAAGAGGGCATAGCCAGTGAGGATACAGGGGGAGTACCTTTAGCATTCAGCGCAGCAAGTTTGGGAGAGTTTCTACGTTTAGGTGGTATTGGTGTGGTGGACTTCTGAGGCTTAATCTGTTCAGGGGTGCTAACAGCACTGTCCATTTTCTCTTCCGCTTTTGGGGCATTATCTCCCTTTTGCTCCACTAAGGGTGCCATTTTAGCTGTGACATCAGAGGTGGATATAAGAGGGTTCGGCGGGGCTGCGTTTGACTCTGG
>OMKL01000671.1:8620-18880 GCA_900302295.1 Parasudis fraserbrunneri
AGATGCTCACTATCCTTATTAATCAAGTTAATCAAGCACTGCAAATCAACTTTGGCTCAAAAACCTCAACAGCATGAATACAATATGTATTCTATACTCCCTCTGCACACACACACACACACACACACACACACACATGTGATCTATTTTAAGGCAAGCAGACTTGTTACATCAGTGTGTCAAAGTCAAGGTAAGAGAAAAGCATTAGTGATTAGTAGGCGGCCTGAGCTGTATGAGGCTTGTATCAGTTAACTATATCTAGCCTAATCCATTTTACAAATGGGCAGACTATCAATTAATGCCCTTAAGAGGTGGAGCAGCCATCAAAATGTTCTGATATAATGAAATTGTTGATTGAACCATGAATGCCAGAAAATATAATCAATATATTTCATTATTGATTTTCAGTGAGCTATGTTGCTTATTTCATGGCCCTACAGAGGCGGAAAAAAATAGGAGTTAAATGTTTTGCAAGCCTTATTTGTATCTCAATTATTGAGGAAAGGAGACAATGATATTGCTTAATCTATCAGATTAAAATCAGCCTAATTTTAAATGACCCATGTTGCTTTATAGCACATGCGCAGATACTAGTTATGTGTAAAGAACAGGAAATGACCCATTCACCACCAGCTCAAAAAAAAAAAAAAAACGCAAACGAGAAACCCGTCCCCTTCCACAAATGGAGATGCTTTCTATCCGATTCTCCAGTTGAAATTCTTAATGGTACAAGGGGGAAAGAGCCACTTTGACTATTATACTTCGCGTAGAGTAGCCAGCCAGTCGCCCAGGAAGTCAAATATTTCTGGTCAAGAGAATTTGTTCAGTATTGCCGTGAAACGACGAGCTTGAGTGCGAAGCAAGGGCGTGTTTGAATCTCG
The DNA here is from genome assembly GCA_900302295.1 of Parasudis fraserbrunneri. NCBI lineage: Eukaryota > Metazoa > Chordata > Actinopteri > Aulopiformes > Chlorophthalmidae > Parasudis > Parasudis fraserbrunneri. The sequence goes on from OMKL01000671.1 coordinate 9,502, forward strand.
AGCAAGTCTTCGGAGACTGTCTCCACCTAGCTGGATGCTAGTTTGATATCTGTTGCATGTAGTTGCACTGTGTAGCTAAGTTACATTTCATCTTTTTTGTTGTCATTTCGGAGATCGGCTAGAAGATGGGGTGTACTCTGAGCACCGACGACAAAGCGGCGCAGGAGCGCAGCAAAATGATCGACAGGAATTTACGGGACGATGGAGAAAAAGCTGCTCGGGAGGTCAAGCTGTTGCTGCTCGGTGAGAGATGGGGACTCGGTCTATTTGCTGGAAGGGAATCTTCCCATCCACTGTTGTAGCATCAAGTGACCAATTAGCTAACTAATTATCCTGGATTTCAAATGTTATGTGTTTATTGTATTAAACAACATGTGGATTATGACTAAAGCCCAACCTGGAACAACCAACCGTAGCCATATAGTTTGTAACGTTGCACGGAATGTTTCTGTGCCGGGGTGGTGGTGAATGAAAAGTTGGCGCTGGAGTTCCGTTCTTTCTCTCGCCAGCGTTAGCTAGCTAATTTACCTAGCTAATTAGGTAGTTAGCCACGAGCCAGACATCCCAGAAAGTTTATACCGTAAGCAGCTAACGTTCGCCAACTAAATTAACGCTAGGTCAATAGTCAGGCGGATTAACGTAACCCGTTTAGCTATTTCAAATTAGCTAGCTAGCAAGCAACGTTTCCTTAGTAGCTAACGTTAGCTAGCCAGCGCTCGCACAAATGTTAACTCACTGAGCAAGTTGGCTGGCTTTTGGGATGTCGCATTACAACTTTATCAGGTAGAATTATATCCGATGTATTTCTTATTAATCCCGTTCATATGATGCAGCCTTAATGAAAGGCCGACTTTTTCATGTTGTATTGTAATCTTTTGATTCAGTATAAGTAAATGGTGTGTGAGAGGCTGGCCCAAACATGGGAGTGGTGCTGTTGTGTGTTTATATGTTAACACCAACTAACGTTAGCTATGCTCATTGACTAGGCTTGCCTTAAAATTTCCATTACTACAAAGGAGTGTAACGTTACACACGGTTCTAGGCTATATCTTACGTGAATCAAATAGAGTTGTCTTCTCAAGAAACCGTGTCACTGGCCAGCCAACTACAGATGACACATCATCTCTGTTTTTGTCACTTTTGGATTGCCAGTAAAACTGTCACACTAGGGTTGGCAAAATGTTGCTTTCACCACTTGGCTCAAACTAGCTTGTTAGTTGCCATGGCCAAATTAAACTGGTGAAAGAGAACTCTGTCCTGAAGATCTGTATGTGTGTGTGTGTGCAACCTCTTTACCGTTGGGTATTAGATTTTAGAACTAAAATGAGTATTGTTGCCCATAGCTGGATGATATACTGTCACCATAAGCCTTATCTGACATTGACAAATTGTAAATTAAATTAAATGAAGAGTTGTCTTCTCAAGAAACCGTGTCACTGGCCAGCCAACTACAGATGACACATCATCTCTGTTTTTGTCACTTTTAGATTGCCAGTAAAACTGTCACACTAGGGTTGGCAAAATGTTGCTTGGCAACCCATATAGCCTGGCTAACATTACCACTAGTGTGGGCAACTGCAGCTTAAACAAACACTAGATTGCCGTGAGTAAACCAAATTAGTTGTTGGCTTGGGCCATGTAACGTTAGTTTATAGGATATTGTTTTCTGACACTAGCAGTTCTAGGAGCAGGGCTACATTCACCACTCGTTTTAGGGCAAGTGGCCACACTGACGTTGTGTGCTGCTCAGCCACAGCAGTCAGTCAGTGGATGTGTATGCATCATTTGAGATGGGCCTGATTTGAATTTTCATGGCTGTTGTTATTTTTCCCCTCCATCCCCACAAACGCCTGCATGAGATGTGTGGGCTGGCAGGCAAAGAGCATTCAGCTTAGTGGGGGGAAATACAGTGATCTTCCAATGGTATCACTGTCTTAATGCACGGATGTCATTTGAACCTGTCTTTATAACGTGTGACGTGTGTGCATGTGATTGCATGCATGTGTGTGATGCAGCTATGTCTCATATTCTGATTGCTATTTCTCTGCCAGGGATTCTGCTGGGGGTGTAGGTATTAATGCAGTAATCTTCAGATGGCATTATCTTCCGATGAGTGTTTAGAGTGGGAGGATATCAGGACTGTCTGTGTACAGTACACATACACCACAAATGGATATAGATTTTCTGTTTTAATGTGGAGCCGGCTGTGTGGTACAGCAGAGTGCAGGCTCAGTGTTTATTGTTCTCTGCAGAGATATCTGTGTCCCATGTCCTCTTAGGGAAATGCCCGTCCCCAGGGCCAGTCAGCACCCCTCATATCTGACCCACTGTCATACTGATGGACTTGAACTATTGGGGGGGGGGGTTCTGTCTGTCCATCCATTATTGCCATCTGTTAGGTCCTGCAGTCTCTAAAGACCGACTGATGTGTGAGCATTGGTTCACTAATTAAATTTTATTCTGATGTTCACTGTGCTATTGCTTCTGTGTGTATGGTGTGTGCCTGTTTTGTCAACTGGGACAGAGAATTGTAGAACATTTTTCCTCTCTGGGGAGGCCGAGGCCCCAACAGAGGGAAGGTAATTAAAAATGTTGTGTGTTCAGGTGAAAACACGCCTGTGTCTCAGAGGAAGATGGCACAGGGTGTGAAAGACTGGCTAACAGGTGTTACCTTCAACTGTTAAGTGCTGTGTATACATTTGCACAGGTCCGCGTTACTGTATGCTGGCAACTCATAGTTGGCTAACTTTTGTTCTGGCTATAAGATGATGATGATAAAGATGACATCAGTCATTAGATATTGGACTCTCACAACTCAATTTTCCTGAGTGAGATGCAGTTGGGACCTTGAGCGTGAATCTGATGCAGTGCAGGTTCCTAGCCCTGCTGGGATGTTTAAGCTGTGTGTAATCTCATTGACGGGAGGATCCAGTTGATTAATCCAATTGCTCTAAGGCCTGAATAACTCTGCTGTAAGACACTTCTTCGCTGCATTCTGTGATAGATTATGATATTATGCGTTGTTTGAAAGAGTAATAATATTCTCATGAAATAGAAATAGCTGCCATATATTTATCATCAGTTCAGTAGTGATAATAACATTTTGGTTTCCCCAGGGCCTGAGTGTAAATTGCCACCCAGTATCGTTAAACTCAGTTGTTGATAGCTTGATAATTCCTTGACTGAAGGCTTGAGTGTGATGTTGCCTAATTATCATTATTATTTTTCTCTTCTCACTCTGTTACAGGTGCTGGAGAGTCTGGCAAGAGTACAATTGTGAAACAGATGAAGTGAGTGAAGTATTTTGCTCTGCTGAAGGCCACATGGCTCAAACTAGCTTCTTAGTTGCCATGGCCAAATTAAACTGGTAAAAGAGAACTCTGTCCTGAAGATCTGTATGTGTGTGTGTTTGCTATCTCTTTACTGTTGGGTATTAGATTTTAGAACTAAAATGAGTATTGTTGCCCATAGATGGATGATATACTGTCACCATAAGCCTTATCTGACATTGACAAATTGTAAATGAAATTAAATGAAATGAAACATCTCTTAGGATTATCCATGAGGCGGGCTACTCAGAGGAGGAGTGTAAGCAGTACAAGGCCGTGGTCTACAGCAACACCATCCAGTCTATCATTGCCATCATCAGAGCTATGGGGCGCCTCAAGATTGACTTTGCTGATGCAGCCAGAGCAGTGAGTAATGGAAAATGAAGTTGATGTTTATAGGGCTGTCTCGTCTTAATCGATGAATTGGTCAGTTTGGTCTTTGTTGACCAAGACTTTGTTTGTAGAGTGGTAATTATTTATGCTTTATTTCCATGCTGAATGAGTTATATCTTGAAAAATGATCAGCACATCTCTGGTAAGTACTAGCTTTAAAGAGGCACATCTCTGGTAAGTACTAGATTTAAAGAGGTCCTTCTGCATGATGGCATGTGGGAAACACAATTTTACAGATTAGTCGACAAAGTACTATGACTGTTAGTCAACTAATAATTTGTTCAGTGGAGGGCTGCCCAAGGTGTTTAATCTGAGTTAGGGATAGTATAATCGTCTGTCTCTTAATAGCTTATTGTTGTGTCCAAGCATGAAAAGCTGATCCTCAGTCTAGAAGGTTAACTGTGACTTAAAGGAAGGCTACACTCCAAAACGACATGCATCTGATTTAGAGGAGCCTTGGGCAAATGTGTAAGTGTCACTGTTGATGACTGGAAATGGCAGTGTGGTGCAGATATTTCCAATCCTATGGCAATATTTTTTTAAACTGAAAACAGTTGCGGGGAAAACTTTGAACCATCAGAGTTCCATCCCTCAGTGTTTACAGTTGTCAAAAATATTGCCCTAGGGTTGTTTTGACGTGCTTTTGAAATCCAGACTTTGGAAACTGGAAATATTGCTCAGCTATGCTTTTTTCCGGTCCATATTACTGACACATAGGCCTTTATGTTGGCCTCAGGTTCTGCTAAATGAGATGTATGTTGTTTTGTGCTGTTGCCTAATATTATCGTTGGTAAAATAATTTGATGAGTGGGTTGATGTGTATACAAAAATGGATACAAAAACATGAATGGATTTGAATGGGAATGAGTCCTAACTGGAGACGACTCCTCTTCTCAGGACGATGCTCGGCAGCTGTTTGTCCTGGCGGGCTCAGCAGAGGAGGGCTTCATGACAGGAGAGCTAGCCGGTGTCATCCAGCGCCTGTGGAAGGACGGAGGGGTGCAAGCTTGCTTCAGCCGCTCCCGAGAGTACCAGCTCAATGACTCTGCCGCATAGTGAGTCAAATAAACTGCACTCATACCAGGATTACTGCATTAGAATAGGGATTTTTACTCATTTCTCTAACAGTTCATGACTTAAAGTTATGTTATTTATTAACTGACTAGTCAACAACAACAAAAATCAAACCAAAAAAAGACAAGATATTCAGTTCTTTCATTGTGTTGGCCACAAAAATGTACGACCTCTGTAAAATTCGGGTGGTTGACTGTGACTTAATACTTTTCCTGGTAAGTTAAGGCTGTCTAAAATGTAGGGTGGTCATTTTTCGGAATCTCCCGATTCGATTTTAGTGAACTAACGATTTATTGTTCTAAGGTTATGAGAATGTTGAAACCATATCACAACATTTTTGGAATTTGTGTATTGACTTTCAATCTAAGAAGATAGAATCTCGATTCTTGATTCCCTCACCCCTAGTAAAGGTAGTCATTTGCAAATTATTAATTTATATAAATAAGCCATGGAAATGCAGTGCTTTTTTCAACCCTGGATGTACAGGTTCGTTTTAGATTAAATTACTTTCTATTGTCGACTAGCACATCACCTGGCAGTTAATCGACTAGTCATCGTGTCATTTCACCTTTTTAGAAAGGCCTTTTATTAGTTTTATGTGCTATGCTATGTGGGGTTTTTTCTCTTTTTCTTAAATCTCTTTTATTTTATCCTTTTAAACTCTGTAGCACTTCGAGATTCCCAGGAATGCGAAGTGCATTACAAATAAAATGTATTATTATTATTATTATTTCCCATCCAGATTTTAGAATGACAGGAACTAGAGAAAAGTAGCTGACAAGAGACCAGTGTTCTTATCCTTCACCCTGCCGCATTCTGTCCTCTCCCCATTTTCCTTTTGTCTTACCTCTCTCGTTCCCCTTCTATGTCCATTTCTTTTCCTCTTTGTTCTCTATCACTCTCTCCCATCCTCCTCTACCTTTCTCTCCAAAGCTATCTGAATGACCTGGACAGGATAGCCCATGGGGCCTATGTGCCCACCCAACAGGATGTGCTCAGAACCAGAGTGAAGACCACTGGTATTGTGGAGACACACTTCACCTTCAAGGATCTGCACTTCAAGTGAGCACCAATTCTGACACCATGCGGAAAATATACCGTGGCCTAATATCAGTCACTTGATCACAGTTGATTACACACTTTTGATTACTGATTAGTACTTTAATTTTTACATTATTAGCCATGTACGCAGACAAAGAATTCCTTACAAAAAGTGGAAGCTTTGAACTTTCAGGAGTGGTTTCACTGGTAGCTAGTAGTTGTTAAGTGTTTACATCATATTACATCATTTTCAGTGTGGAGGCAGATAAGATGTTTTAAATAATGTTGAAATCTTCTTTTAAAAATTTAATAAGACCCTACAAAAATCACACTGGACTATAAAGGCCTACCCCACATCTGAGCTCCAGTAACCATTGTAAAAATGTAATGTGTCAAAATCAAACTACCAAGGATCCCCCCTAAGGTTAACCTTCATTCAGGGCACACGTTGTCAAAGGTTTTTATTTTTTTTTATTTTGGCGGGGAACATTTGGTGTGTGTGCTAGTTCATGTGTGTACATGTCTGTTGGCGTGTGCTAACAGTTGGTGCCTGTGTTCCCTCTGTAGAATGTTTGATGTAGGCGGTCAGAGATCGGAGAGGAAGAAGTGGATCCACTGTTTCGAGGGCGTCACCGCCATCATCTTCTGTGTGGCTCTGAGTGACTATGACCTGGTGCTGGCTGAAGATGAGGAGATGGTAAGACCCATCCCTCCCTCCATCACACGTCCCATTCATCCTTATGAGGGTTTGCGCCGATTTCACTTGTTATTTCTTGTTCTGTCTCCCCCCCTTAGAATCGAATGCATGAGAGCATGAAGCTGTTTGACTCTATCTGCAACAACAAGTGGTTCACGGAGACCTCCATCATCCTCTTCCTCAACAAGAAGGACCTGTTTGAAGAGAAGATCAAGAAGAGCCCTCTGACTATCTGCTACCCAGAATATGCAGGTGAGAGGAACGCACCCACCCACATGCATGGCTGCAACAGTGTCCCAATTTGCCTGCAGATAATTCCCCTATGTACTTGCGAGTTTGCTCATATTCATATCAATTATGTGTGATCACGTACCAAGCACAGCTACTTTGTTGTTGTATTATATATAAATAGTCTGGTAAGAAATGCGAACGAGAAAACTGGCCCTAACTTAATAAAAATCTACTTTCATAGGAAAAGTTTTAGTTAAAATGCTCACAGCTGCTGTCATCTTCTGCTGAATTTTCATGAAAAATGCAAGAACGCGAAAGTCTACAGATGAAAAATGTCGACTATGAAAGTGGATTTTTATAAAGTTGGGGTGAGTTTTCTTGTTATTTCTCACCAGACTATAGAATACTACAACAAACCATGTGCTTGGTGTGTGATTACATGATGCGAGTTTGAGTGAATGTGAGTGAACTCGCACACACATTGCGAGATGTTATCTGTGGCCCAGCTATATGTAAGCAAGCTGTGATGCTGTTGTGGCTACCTTACGCATGCATAAACATTTGTTTGCAGAGCAGTATTGATGTAGTGCATGCAAATATGTACTGTATGTTGGTGGCAAAGGTTGTGCATGGAACCCAACTGAGTCCGTTTTCAAATGTGGATGATTACTGCCTGGCAACTATCTATAGGAAGTGTGTGATGGAATAGGAAATAATAGTTACATGGTTCCTGTGGTATTTGGGGGTTTCCTGATACCACTTTCTTTCAGACCAAGTACAAGTACTTACATTTGGGCCAATGCAGAGTACCGATATGAGTACTTAATGATGCCATTAAATAGATTATGTAAAAGTTAAATTGTAAAAAGTTTTATGTTGGTCATAATGATAACGTTTTGTTTTCATCATACGCTCTCTCTTCCTCACGTGCTCAGCAAACACACACACACACATACACACACACACACACACACAGTTAAATAGTAAAAGGTTTTATGTTGGTCATAATGATAACATTTTGTTTTCATCATTCTCTCTCTTCCTCACACACACACACACACACACACACACACACACACAGCTGCCACATGTAGCAGCCCTTCCTCCTTCTCTCTCAATGCTGCTCTCTCGACTCATCTCATCCGCTCCACTTAGAGTTTCTCAAAGTGAGTCTTGTCACTCTTATGTTCTAAGACGTTATTTGCTCAAATGGCCTGCCATACTCTGGTCTTGTTGTCACGTTGTTATGTTACTAAAGACGGCAAGTGCGGATTGCGTTTTGATTGACAAAAAAAACAACAGGAAATACTTTGCATTTGAGGCGAATTAACAAGGAATGGCAAAGGATTCCAGCAAGCCCATACTGTATGCAAGCGATGCTACAGTCTGTATTCACAATCTTGTCTGACTTTTTATCCACAATTGAAAACCGGCACTTATAAACTCCCAACGCTGAACTCGCGGAACTTTTAACTTTTCTTTAAGTAGAATTTACTGTGTCAGTAGCAGAACAGAAGCAAGTGTGTAACATCATTTTATTGAACAGCCAACACTGCTGATGCACGTTGAACAACAACACCATGTGACCCCCTCTCTCCCTCCCCTCGCTCTCTCTCTCTCTCTCCGCCTCTCTTTAACGTCAGGCTCCAACACCTACGAGGAGGCAGCGGCTTATATCCAGTGCCAGTTCGAGGACCTGAACAAGAGGAAGGACACCAAGGAGATCTACACCCACTTCACCTGCGCCACCGACACCAAGAACGTGCAGTTCGTCTTCGACGCCGTCACCGACGTCATCATCAAGAACAACCTGAAAGACTGTGGCCTCTTTTAGGGTAAAGGCCACTCTCGCACGGGCATCAACCGGAACACAGGCACTGGAGTTGTTTTGGAGCTAGCGTAGCGCTTGGAAAATTCAGTCCTTCAGATGAATAACCACTGCAATTTTCAAATCACAGTCACTTGATATATTATCTAGCTGTATATTTGAGTGTTGCGTCCATTCGTGGTTAAAAGGCAACAGAGGTTGAGTACTTTACTTTATTGAGTTGAATTGTGTACGTTTACACTTATGTTGGTTATTTCAAACATTTCAAAACAGACTTGCATGAATTTTCATCTGAATGCACAAATTGAGGTACATTTGTCAGGTTTGGCTGGAATTCTAAAACCTTTAGTCTTTTTTTTAAATTATTTGTTAATTGCCTGTTTTGTAACATCCTAATCATGGTTTTCTCTGTTTTTCTCTTTTCTGTTCAGGCAGTGTGCTGGCCATCTTGCAGTGACTTTTCTACAGGAGTCTGTGACTAGAGGGACCTCATCATGGATACTCAGTAGAGAATGTCACTTTTAACCTCTTATTAACTTATGTTGATCTCTAAAGGTTTTAAAGATGCTGTGTAGAAAAATGTTTGTGTAAAATATTTGTACAACTGTCACTATGGCTGGGGGATTTTTCACTGTTTTTAAAATGTTTTTATTTTAAACCGGTCGTTTTATTTTTATTTTTGAATTTTTATATGAAAAAAGGGGGCCTTTGCATTTATTTTTGTCTTTTCTTTGAAAGAATTGAACACCTTTTGTCTTCTGTTTTTGTAGGTACTTGTGCCTTGCA
>OMKL01000676.1:1349-15290 GCA_900302295.1 Parasudis fraserbrunneri
CATTTCATATAATGGAAAATCTGAGTGCATCTTTGAACAGAGTGAACTGTTTCTTGAGTAAAGGATTTGTGTACTTTTTCCACTACTGCCAGAAAGGTTTGCATAGCATACAATCACCCGGGGATGAGGTCACTGCACACAGACACATTGACAGCAATCACTTCTATCTAGGTCAGAAGCGGTAGCAAGAGAGACATTTATGTATCATATTTTTTCTTAAGAGTTTTCTCCAAACCTGAGATATCAGAGTATCACATGCCAGAGCCAAACCGATTCCTGTTGCTGAGGTGGAAATGTTTATGGTCTAGGGGGAAGATGAAACACATTTACAAGAGTCTGGACAGTGATGTCAGCAGTGAAATACAGTGATTCAACATGACATTATTACATAGCCTATTGATTTTATCATCATTGCCCTCTCCCCCAAGAGATTATGAGAGAATTTCAAAAGCTACCCAGGGATACTGAGTTTATAGTAGTCATATTTTCTTCCCTCCCTAGCAATTATGTCTCAACCTGCCATTTTCCTATCTTATCCCCAGACCTCAGAGGTGCATGCTGCTAGTAGATGATCACTCACAGCAGAAGCTATTCCATAGCCAGCCAGCACTTCATTTCCCAGACGACCACAGAACACTGTGATGACAAACGGAAGCAGGTAATGGAGGATCCGAGACAAGAGCTGGGAAGACAATCACAAGCAATGTCATAGTTGATGCAATTATCAGCTTCCAGTCAATAAATTGCAAATTACTGTAGACACAATTAGCTGATTTTCATGACCCTTAGATTACAGGTTGACAACAGAACCACTGCAATAGCAGCTCAGTGCAAATTACTTCAATGTCATAGAGCAAAGGTCAATTTTCCAGACAACCTATTCCTGGACAAAGAGGCTTTTTCATTGATCTTCCACTGATGTACAGTGGGGAGAGGCATGATGAAAGTAGTGCTTTTTAGTTTTTTCCTCTTTACACAGGGATGCATTTTTCCATTTTTCTCTTTTAGAGGTTGACTGGGCCAATATTGGCCTTTTATAAATATCAATATCAGCCTGCTGACATTACCAACTTTTGCGGGTTCTAGCGGGCTACATTTTAATGCTAGAGTGATAATGACAGTATCATATGAAACTAGAGGAATATGAATATGAATCGCAAGGAACCCTTTGATGCCAGTCACTGCTAGCTTACCCGGAAAGGGGCTAAATAGGGCCCCAATTGTTCACAGATATTCTGAGGGGGCAAAACACTGCAATATTTTATATCCAATTCTTAGTACAATTGTAATGTTAGGAACTGCAAACCTAGCTGTAATCAACCAGCTAAGCTAGCTAGCTAATATAGCTAACATTAGTGACCTTAAGTTCAGCTATTTTGTGTCTCATTTGTTCCTATTAAATTATTGTATGGTATTTTATCCAATACAAAATCATTATATTGGCTTTATATCAGCCATTGGCCGCCCTGCTCTCTAAATATCAATATTGGCATCAACCATTGAAAAAGTATAACTCTAGTTATATGAATGTGGGCAAAGCATCTTGTTTCACCTATTGGTCTGCTCCGTGCACCTATCATAGACCAGGGCCATGCCCCGCCAGCTACTATATAAGCAGGCCTATTGCACATATTAGACTAATAGGTGAAGCGAGAGTGGAGCCCTGATCAATGTAACCCCTGTTGGCCCTAAAAAAAAAAAGGAAAAGGAGATAGACAAAACTTGTGCTCCTGCCAACGCCTAAAGGGATAGGCAATGGGAAGGAGTTAAGAGAAAAAAACCCAAAGGTTTAAAAGACCCACATACCCAAAACTGGGGAAGGAGACCCTAGCAGGATAGGTTAAAACCTAACCCTCAGAGGATCTGAGAGAGTCCCCAGTGCATAAAAGAACGCACCAGCCATATATCCAACTGACAGTAGGACAGAAGAGAATGGCTGACCAGAAAGGCAATATCATAAGTTTAAGACCCCAGAAGGGGTGAAAAGCAGGGTAGCGTACAATTGCAGGTTACGGATTGTAACAGAAGAGAAGACATTTTAGTGTGTAAAACATGCATTAATAATCCCAACTGGGGATGAAGCTGGGAGACCTTTCACTCTAGCGACAGCTAGAATTAAAAGGTGGGGCACCTGAGCTGAGGACAGAGTAAGAGAGAGTATTATCTGACATGTCCAGCAGATAAAAGCAGATGTCCAGCAGAAAAAGGGCATGGACCAGGAAGCTGCAGCAAAGGTTTTCCACTGAGACCCCTCTGAGTGGAGCGGGGAGACCTGTCAATCTAGCGAGCTAGAATGAAGATGAGAGGCTCCTGAGCTGAAGACGAAGTGAGAGAGTAGAACACTCAAGCACAACATCTGATAAAAGGGCATCAGGTGGTTCTGAAGTCTACCGTGTGCCTCACATAGATAGAGAGAGCACAGACGGGATGAAGCAAATGCCTCTTCCTCTCCCTTTTGTCAGAATGGGGAGGAGAATAAACTGCCTTTAGAACTGTCTCTGGAGTGAAAAGAGCTCCTGATGTTCAAGGGGATGAAGGCAGGGTTAGGCCTAAGGATAGCACTGCTACCGTCTCCATTGATGGCCAAGCATTCTGGGAGGACTGACAAAGCGCAAAGCTCGCTGATGCACTTGGCAGCAGTGATGGCCTCACCCATGGGGGACCCTGATGGAAAAAAAGGGCTGGCTAATGTGCACTGGTAGCCTGCACAGCCTCAGTGTAAAGCACAGCTTCCTTGGAAGCCAGTGCGCAAACCGTGTGAAGTGAATGGATGACGATACTAGATGTGGCGGGCCTAAGTGCTCTCTCACCTGGGACACGATTGTGGACGTCACAAAGAACAGTAGGAGTGGTCTGCATGAGAACCATGTTGAGTAAACGACATGCAGTTCTCATTGGGAGAAATGTCAGTACCGTAGAGCCGCAGCGAGCGAGGGCTGCGCTGTGACTCAAACTGGCATAGTCAGGAGCGTTACCTACACTGAGACAGTGAGGCGGCTGTAAGAAGGAAACAACCGAACCATGTCAGTGTTTGAAGGGTGACTGATACCTCAGGTGGTGGAGGCAGCTGCCGCTGGAGAGAGAAACAGTATGGTCTGCATAAGAAGCAGATAAAAAACCTCTCAGGAAGTCTGATTGACCGTGCATAACAGACTTCACTAGTTTGGGCGAGGCTGCAAAAGCTAGTGCGCACGTCTTTGAGAACCACATGTGATGAGAGGCGGGAAAAAGCAGGCAAGTCATGAATGAGAGCTGTGCCCAGAGAAGTACTACTTCATCAGCGGGGAGCATGGGAAGTAGCCCGAACCACTGAGAGTGATAAAAAGCCATGGTGTGTCAGTGGGGCATAGTCCAAACAGCTGAGTGATGAAGTTGGTGTTTAACTGACTAAAGACCGTAGCTGGCGGTGGCTTGATAACATACATACATATAACAGCAAACTACACTAGATAGTGAGAGGGCTGATGAGGGGAGAGAAAAAATGAACCAAGTTGGTGGTCAGAAGTGACAGAGGGAGGAATGTGTCTGGGTTGTTAAATACAATAGGCTCTTTCTGGGAAGAAGAGAATGTTCAGTCAAACACTGGCCTGTTTAGCGATTATTGACAAAGTCAATCGCATAAACAGCACGATCAACAACCACATTGTGTAACACATAACATTGTGGTAGCGCAGGGGGTAACCCGACTACGTCAGGTATTCACTATACCCTCTTAGCACTGTGCAGAGAGAAAGAAATCTACTTCATCAGTGGGAATGTGAAGTAGCCCAAACTGATGGGAGCGGTAATAAAGAGTTCTAGAATTATGTCCCAACTGGGAATAGAACTCCGGTCTCCCATACAGCTAACACCTGACCGTACCACTCAGCTATAACCTGTAGCAGCAGGGAAGCCGTGGTGCTTTATACCATATATACAGAAGGCGGGGGCCTGGCCACAGTCAGTGATAGGTGCATTGGAAAATTATTATTCACGTGCACGGAGCAGTCCAATAGGGGAAGCAAGATGCGGAGCCTGTGTGACATATAACAATCGACCACTACCATGTTTTATTCTAAACATACACATGTCCTCTATCAACAACAACCATAATTATTTTATTTGGATGAATGAGTTGGACGCAATCTGATGTTGCGCACTATATTTTTGTCCCTCTTGGTCAGGGCGAAAGACACACAGGCTTGGGACGAAAGTAGTGGTTGTAAAAAAGGACCACAAACAAGTAAACAACTTAATATTTCTGGCATATAACATTCATTGATGCTTCAATTAGTCTTCCAAGCAAACTTCCAACTCAATTTATTATTTTAATTGTATTTTTTATTATTTAATTAAGTATGTTAAAGGTAGCAAATGTATAAAATTGGTCCATGTATCAAGCTTTACTTATGGTATAGGCTATTCACTATATTCTCTTATGAGTAATCAGACCAAAGTAGACAACAAAAATCTGTAATCTGGATTGTAATTTGAGACACTAAAACCATCACAAATCCTCACTAATCAGTAATCATGGGGCAAAAGACATGCCATGCTACCTTTGTCCCTTCCCTCTCTCCAACAACTTCACCCTGGTTAACACCAAGGATAAGCTAGCATGATATTTGAAACTATCACTGACATTTAGTCTCTGGATAACTCTAAAAGATGACATACACTATCGTACAAATGAAAAACACTTACTTACAAAGTGAAAAATCTGGTTTCTAGCCATAACGCTGCCAAAACAGATCAGATCTGACTGATCTTTGGCTGGGGACTCAGTGGCAGGGAGTATCTCATGTTGACTTCACTGCATGTTCCTGGCTTCTCTGTTACCCCGAAAAATGCCTGTTACAACTGTCCCCCCGCTACGTTCGTCCCTGCTCTCCCCTATACTTTACCCCATACCCAGTCTGTATCCCATATGCTAGAAGGCCCAGCAGGGTAGGTAGACAGTGCCGATCCTTACCAGAGGTCCCATCATTCTGAGGATGTGGTAAAGCTCCTTTCTGTATGCCAGGGGAACCCTGCGACGCACCCACTGGCAGCAGAAGAGCTTGGCGCTGGATTCCTCCATGTCTCCTGTAGCTGGACTCGGTGCAGCCCTTGATTTTTCCACTGGTGCGTATGTCCACTCAGTGATGTACTCACTCTCCAGTGACAGTATTCACATCTGTAGAGTCTGCATGCTGTGTGTGGTCAAGTCAAGTTCTCAACACCTCAACAGGTTACTAATTAATTCCCACAAGTTTAGTTTCACAAATGCATTTACAGGGTTTGACATGTAAAAAACAATATGTAGAAGATGGATTTCCTTTGACCTCAAAACCAAGCATTTATAAATCACTATTCATTCAGCTGGCTACCCGGTGAATGATTAAGGTAGTTATAAAAATTACATAATGGGAGTATGAGCCATGCCCATTTACACTGACGCAAGACCAGTGTTGTAGATTAGGGATAGCTAGATATGTGTGCCAAGTGTTTTGTCAACCAGATTTTTGATATTTGGATTTTTTTCTTCTCAATAATATGTAGTTATCGTCATTTTAGGTTATGAGTCAAACTTATTCCTCTAATTATGTCTTATTTGTATATAGCTCAGACCTCAGAAAGTCACAACACCCCCCAACCCTACTCCGTCATGATAGCATCCTGTTTAGTATTGGTATAGGTGAGCTGTGTCAATTTATATGACACTGTAGCTGTTTTTACCACCACTGTAACAGGTTATAGTTAGCAAAAAATTGAATTCCATTTGATATCTCCAGGTCACGATGCAGAGGAAAATGTCTTAATTCTTTAGAAACAAGCACAAAATTTGTGATGAGCTGCGACCAATTTGGCTGCAGGAAACCCCTCAGTGTTATGGAGTTCGGGGTGAACCCAAGCGCAGAACATAGACACAGGAGATGTAGCGACATTTAAGAGGGTTTATTAGCACAAGCTGGGAATGAGTCCATGGGGGTTGGTGTGTGTGAGGGAGCCGGCTGGAGACAGGCGGTGTAGCAGGCAGCGAGCAAGCAGCGAGCAGGCTGGAGACAGGCGGTGTAGCAGGCAGCGAGCAAGCAGAGAGCAGGCTGGAGACAGGCGGTGTAGCAGGCAGCGAGCAAGCAGAGAGCAGGCTGGAGACAGGCGGTGTAGCAGGCAGCGAGCAAGCAGCGAGCAGGCTGGAGACAGGCGGTGTAGCAGGCAGCGAGCAAGCAGAGAGCAGGCTGGAGACAGGCGGTGTAGCAGGCGGCAAGCAAGCAGCGAGCAGGCAGCGAGCAGGCTGGAGACAGGTGGTGTAGCAGGCAGCGAGCAAGCAGGCAGGGCAATAGGCAGACAGACAGGGGAGTGATGATCCTGGGCACAAGAAGAATTTGTTATACAAACCTGAAACACAATACTCGGATAATAATAGCACTAGAGAGGTCTGAGACGTGTGACTACCACTGGAGCTGAAACAACACTCTGACGAAGAGTGAGTGAAGAGCCAGGCTTGATAAACTGTAGGGTTGATGAGTTGATGGACGGCAGGTGTGTAGACTGGGGCAGGTGATGAGCTGATAGCAGGCAGCCGTGCAGGATCAGATGAGCCATGACAGGGACAGAACATGTAACCAGGGAGACCAACAGGGGGCACAAGAGGATAGGGAAACACAAGGGAAGACACTGGGGCACGGCAGAGGCCATGACAGGACCCTCCCCTCAACGGTTGCCTCCAGGCAACCCACCAGGCTTGTCAGGATGCTCCCTGTGAAAATCCTATACAAGGGAGGGATCCAGGATAAGAGAGCGGGATATCCAGCTGTGTTCCTCAGGGCCGTACTCCTCCCAATCCACCAAGTACTGAAACCCATGGCCTCGATGGCGCACATCCAGCAACCGCCGGATGGTGTAGGCTGGATGGTCATCAATGACCGGGGGGGGATGGAGGGCTAGAGGACACAGGTTTCAGTAGAGAAACGTGAAAGGTGGGATGGATCCTCATAGAGGCCGGTAACTTGAGTTTGACAGCTGATGGGTTAATGATACTGTCAATTACATAGGGCCAGATGTACCGGGGCGAGAGTTTCAGAGAGAGTCAGTCTTTAACGGAAGATTTTTGGAGGAAAGCCAAACTGTCTGACCTGGTTGGTAGGTGGGTGCGGGAGTGTGGTGGTGGTCAGCAATGCGTTGGTTCTGGGCGGCCGAGCGGAGCAAGGCGGCACAAGCATCCTTCCATACCTTGCAGAAGCGGCGGAACTGAGCTTGGACCGATGGAACAGCAATCTCCTCCTCCTGAACTGGGAACAGAGGTGGCTGAGAGCCCAAAGAACATTTGAAGGGGGACAAACCTGTGAATGCGCTGGACAAGGAGTTGTGTGCGTATTCAATCCACGCAAGCTGTTTGCTCCAGACGGAGGGGTTGCTGGCGGTGATGCAACGAAGCGCAGCTTCCAGATCCTGGTTGGCCCGCTCTGTCTGCCCATTAGTCTGTGGATGATACCCAGAGGAAAGACTCACCATGGCTCCAAGGGCTAGGCAGAATACTTTCCACACTTGGGAAATGAACTGGGGTCCACAGTCGGAGACGATATCCACTGGAATTCCATGCAGGCGAAATACATGATGGACGAGGAGGTCGGCAGTCTCTGCGGCTGAGGGGAGTTTGGAGAGAGCAACAAAATGCACGGCCTTGGAGAATCTGTCCACAACAGTAAGTATAACCGTGTTACCTTGAGATGGTGGGAGTCAGAGTCAGGCACAAAGAGACGGTTAGGAGGGCCATTACCTGGATCTGGGTGTGTTTGTTGGGCTCTCCTGATGACTGACTCAATCTCCCAAGTCGCAGCACACACCACACATGACAGAGGGAGGATGATGTCCGAGTGAGCTGGAGCCCCTTCAGGGACAAATTGGCGGGAGAGGGCATCTGGTTTGAGGTTCCTGGAGCCGGGACGATACATGAGTGTGAAACTGAAGCGACCAAAAAACAGAGCCCAGCGGGCTTGGCGAGAGTTGAGGCGTTTGGCAGTTTGAATGTACGAGAGGTTCTTATGGTCGGTCCACACGACAAACGGATGTTCGGATCCCTCCAGCCAGTGCCTCCATTCCTCCAAAGCAAGTTTTACTGCCAGAAACTCCCGGTTACCAATATCATTATTCCTCTCTGCTGGGGACAGCTGGCGAGAGAAGAAGGCACAGGGATGGAGTTTCTGGTCAGAGGCAGAGGCATCAACCTCCACCACAAACTGATGGGAAAAGTCTGGTTGGACGAGGATAGGAGCAGACGTGAAACACCTCTTTAACTCGGAGAAGGCGGCATCTGCCTCAGGAGTTCAAATAAACAGGGAGGCAGGTGAGGTGAGCCGGGTGAGAGGTGTGGCAACACAGCTGTAGTCCCTGATGAACCGGCGGTAGAAGTTGGCAAAGCCAAGAAACCGCTGGAGTTGTTTGAGGGAGGACGGTCTAGGCCATTCTACCACTGCCTGGATCTTTTCGGGGGCGGTTCTCACCTGCCCACTCTCAATGATGTAACCAAGGAAGCCGACAGAGCTGACATGAAACTTGCACTTTTCTGCTTTAACAAACAGTTTGTTCTCTCGAAGCCTCTGGAGGACTTGCCTGACATGCTGGGTGTGTTCCTCCAGGTTTTCGGGAGAAAATTAGAATGTCATCAAGGTAGACAAACACTGAGCAGTTGAGAAGGTCACGGAGAACGTCATTAACCAGAGCCTGGAAGACTGCAGGAGCATTGGTTAAGCCAAAGGGCATGACACAGTATTCAAAGTGGCCACAGGGTGTATTGAAAGTGGTCTTCCATTCATCACCCTCACGAATCCGGAGTAGGTGGTATGCATTTCTCAGGTCCAGTAAAGATGGGTGGCTCCATGGAGTGGCTCAAAGGCAGAGCTAATAAGGGGAAGTGGGTATTTGTTTTTGACCGTGATGTTGTTTAGGCCACGATAATCGATGCAGGGACGCAGGGAGCCGTCCTTCTTAGCAACGAAGAAGAAACCTGCACCAACCCGAGATGAAGATGGAGCGATGATGCCTGCTGCTAAGGAGTCATGGATGTATCTCTCCATCGATTCCCTCTCCGGATGGGACAGGTAGTACAGGCAGTTGGACGACAGGGGGGCACCAGGAAGAAGATCGATGGCACAGTCGTATGGCCGATGTGGAGGCAGGGAGAGAGCGTGTTGTTCACCGAAGGCCTCACCATAATCATGATAGACTGAGAGAACTGAAGACAGGTTGAGGGGTTTCAGGACTGGGGAAGGACTCGTGGCCACCACTGGAGCGAGAGCAGACTGGAGACACGAGGAGTGGCAGAACGGGCTCCAACCCATGACTGTGCCAGAGGTCCAATTGATATGTGGGTTGTGCTGACTTAACTATGGTTGACCAAGGACTACAGGTGTGTGAGAGGAGGGAATTACATGGAAGGAGATGGTCTCCCAATGGTTACCAGAGAGAACTAGGCTGATGGGTTTGGAGCGATGGGTGACTTGGGCAAGCAATTTCCCGTTCAGTGCACTGGCGTCAAGGGGAGTAGCTAATCTATCCACTGCCATGTTAGCCTGGGAGACCAGGTTAGCATCTAAAAAGTTTTCGTCTGTCCCTGAATCCACTAGAGCGAAAAGGGGAAGAGAATGCTGATCCCAGCATAACGTGGCCTCGAGCTGCATACGGGACCGGGGCGTAGTAGTGGGAGTGGTTTGGCTCGACAGCATCCCCAGTGTCACTGCCGAGCCTCCTCTTTTGGCCGCACCGGGCAGGAGGATAGGAAGTGAGTCACCCGAAATGATCGTAAACTCCACGGAATATTCTGCTACACTGCGGGAGCCCTGACGGATAGCTAAGAGGCGCTTAGCTGCCTCTGCCCCCCTTACAGGATGATCGCACACTTTCCTACTTTCCCTGGTAAATTCTGATGTAAATGCTGAGTAACAGTGTCGGGGAGCCCTCATAGTCCCTCCATGATACCCTGGAGGGTTTGGCTGTGCTGACCCACAAGTGAGCCCTGGTTTACGATGGCTTGGCGGAGACTGTCTGTGTCTGCTGGGTCCATGTTGGTCAGAGTGTTCTGTTATGGAGTTCGGGGTGAACCCAAGCGCAGAACACAGACACAGGAGATGTAGCGACGTTTAAGAGGGTTTATTAGCACAAGCTGGGAATGAGTCCATGGGGGGGTGGTGTGTGTGAGCGAGCCGGCTGGAGACAGGCGGTGTAGCAGGCAGCGAGCAAGCAGTGAGCAGGCTGGAGACAGGTGGTGTAGCAGGCAGCGAGCAAGCAGAGAGCAGGCTGGAGACAGGCGGTGTAGCTGGCAGCGAGCAAGCAGCGAGCAGGCAGGCAGGGCAAAAGGCAGACAGACAGGGGAGTGATGATCCTGGGCACAAGAAGAATATGTTATACAAATGTGAAACATAATACTCTGATAATAATAGCACTAGAGAAGTCTGAGACATGAGACTACCACTGGAGCTGAAACAACACTCTGATGAGTTGATGGACGGCAGGTGTGTAGACTGGGGCAGGTGATGAGCTGATAGCAGGCAGCCATGTAGGATCAGATGAGCCATGACAGGGACAGAACATGTAACCAGACAAACACAGAGAGACCAACAGGGGGCACAAGAGGATAGGGAAACACAAGGGAAGACACTGGGGCACGGCAGAGGCCATGACAGGACCCCCCCCCCTCAATGGTTGCCTCTAGGCAACCCACCAGGCTTGTCAGGATGCTTCCGGTGAAAATCCTGTACAAGGGAGGGATCCAGGATAAGAGAGCGGGATATCCAGCTGCGTTCCTCAGGGCCGTACCCCTCCCAATCCACCAGGTACTGAAACCCATGGCCTCTGTGACGCACATCCAGCAACCGCCGGACGGCGTAGGCCGGATGGTCATCAATGACCCGGGGGGATAGCGGACTAGAGAACACAGGTTTCAGTAGAGAAACGTGAAAGGTGGGATGGATCCTCATAGAGGCCGGTAACTTGAGTTTGAAAACTGATGGGTTAATGATACTGTCAATTACATAGGGCCCAAAGACAAACACAGAGAGACCAACACAGAGAGACCAACAGGGGGCACAAGAAGATGGGAAGACACTGGGGCACGGCAGAGGCCGTGACACTCAGTTCTACTGGCAGTTGCTGCCTGGATATATGCTTTAACCTGAGCACTGTATCTGTTATCTTTATGTAATTATCTAGTGGCAAAGACCAGTGTTGTAGACTAAGGATAGCTGAATATGTGTACAAAGTGTTGTGTCAGTCAGACGCATGGTATACAAGTAATGGCTTTTAAAAACGTGTACATTTTTACCTTGGATTGTAGCGCCAACATTTAGCCAACTCGTGTGAAATTTGATGTGAGACATTGGCACATTGACATTTGTCATTGTGGCAAATGTCATATCTCTTTCATGTGTTTTTTGTGAATAGCATCATGTGGCTGACACAAAACTTTGCACACCTCCCCATCATGGAGGACACACGTGTGAAGTTTGGCGCAAATCAAACAAAGCATTCATGAGTAACCCATCACTTCCTGTTTACAATGCATTTTTCCAAAATTCGATTGGATGTGGTGGTCATATGGTTTGGCCTAGCAACTTGCAGAATTACAGCATTAAAGATGTTCATCTCAAGATGCCACATAGCAGGTTTTGTGAGTCAGGTCAACTTGGGAGTAATTTTCAAAAAAACAAAATGATGGAAAATGTAATATGTTGGACTTGGGTCGTTGACCAAGGATAGCTGTATATTTGCACAAAAGTGAGTGTCAATTGGACATGCAGTGTACGAGTTATGGCCAAAGTCTCAGCACCACCATCAGGCTGATTGGTGTGATATTTAATTTGTTGTAATGCATTGGTACACCAATATCAATCAATATGGCACATTGCTTGTTTCTATCATGTACTATGTTGTGGTGGTAAACAAAAATGTTTGAAATTTTTGGGATGGACAGACAAACCGACTATACTATACTATACTAGCTGCTTGGTTGCAGCTAAAAACTACAGAAAGGCCCAGCCCTGTCATGAGGTTGGTAGTGTGAGGTTGGCTTAGGTGACATTTATGGTTATTTTTTTCTTGATGAAAATCTATGTAGATTTCATTGAAATAGTTATTTTCCTACATAAAAAAGGCATACAAATCCTAAACTTGGCTATTATCGCGCTCTCTCTCTGTAGTTGTATCAGTGTGTGTAGGTGTGGTTACATTTACATTGGCTTGTGGTAATGATGGATTCTTCAGGGAGGAAAATAAGCTACTGCTCAGTCTGAATTTTCATTGTCAATGGAGGAGACACTGCTATGTGATGTCAGCACAGTCCCATTATCTTGTAGTCATGCTGCTTCCTGTGCATTGTTGTGTTTGAAAATACAGCTATGTTGGTAGGTTCCTTTCATCTGTGGCTTGATTATCTATGTTCTCTAAATTAATTTGCATTGTGGACATGGCCTTTTCATGTGAATGTATACCCCTTAAAAAGTTTAAAAAGTGGCAGCAGTGTAGAAGCTAGTGTGGAAGAAGTGAGTGGATATGTGAAAATGTCATTTTCAATAACCACAACAGCATAAATAATTATTCGACATGAATATCTCTAATTAAATATAGGCTACTGCAGTATTTACCTTAATGTAAAGTGGGAGATTACTAAGTTACAAACACTGATTTAGTGGAGTTTTTAAATAATTCACAAATCACAAGACCTAATTATGCTCCAATTATGCCCCTCAAAAATTTGGGCTTGCATCACGCCCCTGATGGGAGTAGAAGTGTACAGACAGGCACACACATTTGCTTGCAAAGGACACACATAGGATTTGCTTGCTTCGTAAAGTCAGCTGGCTCAAAGTAAGGACATCAAAATTGAATGTTATATAATGTATTGAAAAAAGATAATTGATTTGAAATGCAGTGAGATAAAAGAATAAAGTTCCCTAAAATGGAAATACAGTACACAAGTAACCCAAAGTATAAGTACCTCAGAAAACTGTAGGCTACTTAAGTAGGGTACTTGAAAAAGTACTTAGTAATTTCCACCCCTGGTAAATCACTATGAGTTAGTCAAATGGGTGGCTCCAAGAGAAATACTGTGTAACCAAGACATGGCCTCTTTCTGTCTCTGTGTTGTGAGATACACTGTCTAAACCAAAGAGTTATAATAGCAGTACATACATATCTAATACAGACTGTAACAGCCCTTGGCTTGGATAAGCAAGACGCAGAGTCTCAAACTGATGCCTCACAGTTTATTTCTCCATCACCAATCACCGTCTCAAGCACTGTGAAAACTATAGAAAAATGTACAAAAATAATATCAATATTATCTATAACTTCACACATTATGAATCAACTCATTACATAAGGTGATTGACAAAGAAAGTGAATTAAACATAGCTATTACCAGTTGGGACAGGCCACACTTTAATACATCAAGCATTTAAATTGCTTTCTATGAACAAAATATAAACATTACATAAATAAAAATTCATACAAAAGAAATAATCCATTGCTACTCTTAAAGCTAGCATTCAATGCTGTTAATCAGAGAAAAGTAATCCATTGCTAATATACTAGCTAGCCTGCATGTTGATAAAGTGAACAAAATGGAGCAGAGAAACGTTTCCATCTACTCACACCTAGACAGTTTCTGTAGTAATGGCAATTAGGCTACTTTACATACCTCATTCCGCTCACCAAGGGTGTTGATCAAGGATTTACAAAACGTTTTCTCCTGTTTTCATTTCAGGATAAGTTGGCATTTTTTTAAATATATTTCTATGTTTTTCCGTTTTGATCTCATCTTGATGGTCGTAAACTAGCATGTCAAAACGGGGTTCCTCTTTCGTCTCTGGTCGGACTATCAATCACTCTAGCAAGGTACGTCTGCCACCCATTGGAAACTACAGGTAACTACACGGAGTTGAGTTGCCCAAGATCAAACTGATAATATACAACTTTCTCAAATAGAAC
>OMKL01000677.1:0-11200 GCA_900302295.1 Parasudis fraserbrunneri
TCATGTTCTCTCCCTCAGGGGGTTTTGGGAATTCAGACAAATGACTTGCGATGGCAGCAGAGCGTAAGTGAGCGTCAGACAACATCTCCCACTAATCAGCAGCAACATGGACCTTCTATACGAGGGCGGGCCGGCTGCTTTCTTCACAGCACACCATCCCTCCTCTCTCTGACAGCTAGCGAGTTAGAGTCGGAGGGGTCACGGAAGCTAGAGGGGTTGTCCCAGCACACAGATCCATTCGAGGAACAACCCACCTGGAAGGAAATGCTGTGCTGCAAAAAGTTAAAAGACTTGACGCGTCCTTTTAGAAAGAATGGCAGAAATGTTGTCAGACTGATGCCATTTTGAAGGGCCTGAACCAAGAACTAAGGCGAACTTGATGCTCTAGTAGTGCCAAGAACAGCCTGTGTGGACATTATGCAACTCAGTCACTTGTCGGTATGAAGCCTTCACAGAGCACCTAGACAGACAGTGAGTGAGGTCAGACAGAAATGACCACTGAGGTTAACAGTCAGACATAAACATGTTAATAGGCAAGGCAGGACTGCTAAACACATAGTAGGTCAAACATGCACACGTACACGCACAACAGATAACAACACCAGACAGAGAGAAAGAAAGAAGGCGAGCAGACGACAAGCACTGGATGCTTTGTTCATATTTATAAAGGGGGGTTGTGGGTGGGCAAAGCAAGATTTTCTCTTGTTTTTCCCTAAAATAAGAGGAATTTATGTAACAATTTGTGTTACCAAAAGGATTCCGTCTCCTTTGCTAATGGCCCCTTAAGCCAGCCCGGGGCACCAGGCAGGAAGGAAAATGTGATCGCGCAGAGAAATTAATGTTGGATAAAGTCAACATACCCCATCAATGGCGCAGTCCAAAAACTCAAGATGGGCCACAAGGTCATTCCTCTTACAAAGCAATGAATACTTACACAATAAACACTACTCTGAACTGCAACTTTACAAATCTTTAATAGTTCCATAATCACATCCTTTGAACTTCATTTAGGCCTACATCTATTTCAAACAATCTAAAAAGACACAAAAAAACACCAGTGTTTCAGGTATAGAGTCAGCACAGCGAGATAAATCCATTTCTCTGCAACTTGTTCTGGGAACACTCTCAAGATTTTTCCTCAGCTTATCGGAGGAATGTATCTGCATTCTTCTTCACAGAGATTCCATCCTCGTTCTTGCCTAGGGAAACAACGATCTCTATTTGCATGGAATAGCTATAAATTTTAGGACAAATTAAGTTTGCACTTGGCTGAGTTCAAACCACAAGTTCCGCTTTCATCTTTAGAGGAGATCCAACCACTGCTCACCTCAAGTGATGAATCAACAACCACATAACAAAAGCCATGTCTCCTGTGTAAAGGTCTATTGTGAGAAAGGGAAATCTGTGTGGCCAGGTTGGTGGATGTTTACAATTGTTGTGTAAATCTGGTATTCATTGTCCATCGCTCTGAGGGACAAGTTAACACCTGGCTTCACAGAGAAAAGCAATTTGACTGCCACACTTCATCTCACCTGGATGAGGCACTTGCTAACATCGCTGGCACAGAGGGCTTTGTTGCAGCCGGTGGTCAGGGACAGGCCTGACAGGAGGAAGAGGAGAGCAGCCGAGGCTGGGAGGAACAGCTGACCAGGCCTCATACTGAGGGCTCCACAGCAAGGCACTGGAACACCTAGATCAACACAGGGTGGTGGAGCCATGACAAATAAACAAAGTCTCATCACTTGCATTCCTAACTCAGACAAATGCTGGTGGTGCATAGTGAATAAATCAGTTCTCAGGATATAAACTTTAAGTTCTCCCAACACATCATTAGTAAAGGACTAATAACCTGCATCTAAAGGTTTATGAAAATAGAGCTTGTTAGAAAAGCCAAATATATTTTATGCATCAACCACATGAAGGCCTATTATGTATGAATGTATGTATCATATAAAAAACACATAGCCAACGCAAGCTGATGCAAAGTTGTATTTAAATGTGTACTGTGTAGCAATACACATCTGGCAACATCAGCTTCAACCATTATCTTGCGTAGAAAACATGGCAAATACATTGCGTGGAACAGTCATAGAACTATCTTGTGACATGCAGCTCTCCCCTGCCAAATTCGGCTACTTGTTGCATATTGTGCAATTTTCCATCGTGGAGAGAAAACATGTGAGGAACATTAGCTCTCTCACTCATGAACGTATTTCGTTGCCTCCTTTTGCTCATCGCTACCATACACAGATGAGTCCGTCATTTCACTCGCACGCACAACAGCCTCGTGAGCGGCTTAGTAAATATCACAAGTAAAACTTACCACAGCAATTTAACGAGTTCAGAACTTTTCTTTAGGGACAATGGCTTTTCCCTTTGAACTTCTCCACTTTCCAGGATGGAATTATGCCGCTAAAGTGTCCACTGTCCAGAGGGCGTCAGTTTCTCCGCAACACAAAGCGACAGGCAGTCGGGCGCCTTAAAGGCGCACGCTCCATTTTCAATTCCAAGAAGTATGGAGGAGGCACCGGGCCTCAGGTGAGACAGAAATCAAAAGCGTCTCTTCAAGATAACCCAATGCAGACAAAGGGAGATCAAATATCCACTCACCGCACCATAAATACCAACACGAACGAAATCACAACTACTCCTTGATGAGAGTTGCATGCGTAAAACCCTGTGCGTAAAATGTATCCCAATCCACTGACTGCGTGGTCTTTAGCTTAGAGACTTACGTATGGTAATCATTCTTGGGCGGATCTATTCAGCTTGCTTACTCAACTCCTTTCTTTTCAAACCATAAACCCTCATTAAAATCCTTTGTCCTCGACCTTATCAAGCGCGCGATGAATGAGGTGCCAGCAGCGCTCGTTAGGTGTGAAAAGGCCACTCGGAAGCTGTGAAGCCATGTAGGCTCCCCGCTGAGATGCGCCCTGGTTCGCTTTGTACCATCAGTGCAACCCCTAAAAACGCTAGTCCCAGATTGTAAACCAATGCTAGTCCCCAAATCTACCTTTCATTTGAAAAGAAAATATGCTCCAGAAATTGTAGCCTACAACTGGATCTATGAACATAAGCCTTGATACAGTGATGCCAGTAAGAATTCAGATATTTATAGGAGTCACCACTTCCTATGCACATCAACTTTAATCTGTATTGCACTTGCTTTATAAATCCCGGCTCATCATTGGGTTTTTGTGTTGTGTATGTTGCTCTAATGTGTTGTGTACATTGCCATCTACTGGGTGAAAGCAATTATGCTCCAGAAAAAAACACCATAGGAAAGAGTTGTTAGACAAGGTAGTCACAATCTCCCCTCTTGGGAGCATTGCCAAAAGGAAGTGGACACACCCTTTTTAATTTCACAACCAATAAAATTTATTCAATATATTACAAATATGTACATGTCATGTAACAAGTAAATATTAAAATAGACATATTTTTTAGAACTATCGTTCAAAAGGCATTATGTTGAAAAAATAGGTTTTGTTGTGATCTCACATTGAAACTGTAAAAGTATGTTTTTTTTTTTTCCTTGGAAGCCACAACAAACTTTTTAATGTGCGCAAGACACAATGGACAACACACAAGGAGTGAGGCTGCACATAGTGTTGCAAAAAAGGACATTAACACAATGGCGCAAAAAGCTGGAACACTTCAGTAAACCTCACAATTTAGTCCACAGTACAGCTTTTCAGGAAAAAAGTACAAACAACGCAACGCATGCACAGCATTGAAATCGCAAGTCAAAAAAACACCAGCTGTGGTGCTGAACTCCAGATGAGGAAGGAAGAAACAGTAAAAACAAAAACACAACAAAAAGTCAACACATGCTTAAGATTTAAGCCAACAACAACAATAACATCAACAACAAAGAGGACACTCAATATAAAAACCAACTTTGGTCCATTAAAACAAGAGACAAAAACAAAAAGTTTACAATCAAAATATCTATTACTTTTTTTTTTTTTTTACAAGTTTAAAACAATAATTACATGGCTATTTACAAATGCACAATCTGTATGTATAAAATAAGTTAAAAAAAAAAAAAAAATTAAGAGCACAGTCTGTACATAATGTATGAACACTCACTTTAAAACAAAGAATTGAAATCTTTCATTTTCTGCAACTCTGCTTGGTGAGGAGCAGTGGCCGGTGGTGGTGGTCTCTCTGCGCTTCTTTTCTCCCTCTCTGGAACTCAGGCAGACTGCAGTTCCCTCTGCTGCCTGGCCAAGCCCAGCCTGTGGACTCTGGTCCCTGGGCTAAGTGTGTGTGTGTGTGTGTGTGTGGTCTGCGCCCTGGTGACCGTAGGCCTTGGGCTCTGTACAGAGTACAGATCTGCATTCAGTCATGTCGCCTGTGGAGAAGGCTCGCATCCTCACGAAGAGGGTGCTTGTTTACGACCGTAAGACCTCTCTGGAGCCGAACGGTCACAGTTAAGTGCTCTCCGCCATTACACCCATAGCTCTCCGACTTAAGTGCTTCACGGTTTCTTTTCCTCGAACGTGCGGACTGTCCCCTCTCTCGTTTATACTGACCGCTAGCAAAAGCATGGCCTTTCCTACAGATCATATGGGCGTGAGGTCAAAGTCGTCGTTGACCTCCACGAGAGGGATGTAGAACTCAGGTATCTCGAAGATGCTGGTGGACTTGTACATGGCGGGGTCAAGCTCCTGCAGCTTGAGCTGCCACTCCAGGCGTTGCACAGCGTTTAGTGCTGCCGCCTCATGCTGCTGCCTCATCAGAAGACACGTCTGTAGAAGTGAAGCAAGACGTCAGGAGGACACGGGTTTACAGGACATGAAAAAGCTGTAATGGCTAACAGATTGTGTACTGGATATTGAATGGAAACGAACATAACACAACTGTCAAGACCATAGAAAAGAGGCAGGTACAAGCATCTTACCTTCAATTTGTCAAACTTGTCATCCACATCTTGTAACCACGACATGAACTGCCTGGCATTGAATCGGTCTCTCACTGATGTTTTGCCATCATCGCTCTGTAAACCAGACGCACAGAGATCGTTACTCTCGAGACAAGTTATCTTTGTACAAAACATAAGGTCTTTGTTGAATTGTCTGTATGCTGGTATAGTATGTCCCCATGGTGGCGTTTTCTGTTGGTTTCTTATTGTATACTCTTTTGTATGCTTTTTTGTAAAGTTAATGCTAAGTTTAAAATGTATTTCGTTGTTACTCCCTCACCGAAAAATTGCCAGTCTGTTGTGTTAAGAGTGTTTGCTGCTGACTTACTGAATGTGACATCATGCCACTTGCCTGGACATCCTGAGGCATGTTGTACACTTCAGCATCCAAAAGAACTGTACAGGCACTGAAAGGAAGCGTCTGATTGGCTAGTGTTCTCGCTGCCCGGTAATGGACTCTTAAGACCTCCTGCTCATTGGAAACTATAAGCTTTTCCTGCGAAGAAGGAAAAAAAATTAGTTAAATTTATACTGTAAATATTTCAATTCAGACATACTGTAAACATTTCACTTTAAAAGATCGAATTCCACTTTCGAAGATAATTTAAATAATAATTCCTAAGTGTGGGAAAAACATACCCTTTCAATGCTGTGTTGCAAGCGTAATTTCATTCGGACAACCTCTTGCTGTTTGAACATCTCCTTCAGCTGCTCCGGTAATGACGGAGGTGGGGTTATCTGTTCAAAAGGCAAACGATGGAGAGAATTAGTCCAACACTATTTACCAAGTCTTCAGATTAATGTTTTTATACATGTAATCACTAAGAAAGATAGTAATGGAAAAACTCACTGTTGGAATGCAGAGCTTGCTCAGTGGGTTCCCATCCAAGAGATAGGATCCATTGAAGGTCACATATTCGTCATAATACTGCGGCGGCTGAGGGATGACACTGCACAACACTTTGCGCTTCTCCTCGATCTTCTTGCGAATGTGCAGGAACTCGTAGTAGGGGTTGGCCCTCTCTGTCTGGTAGGGTTGTATCTCCTCCAGCTTCACAGAGTCCACGATAGCGGCTAGGGACTGCTGGCCCTTCTCCTTCCCCTGCTGGGTAGTGCAACACGGCTGGGACGAGGACACTTTGGGCATCTTTCTTTTGCGTGGATGAGGCACGTGAATGTCCAGCTCCTCGTCCAGGGAGCGGACCTTGGCCTTGGCCCCAGAGGAATCAGAGTCCCTGTCTCCAGACTGTGGAGAGGAGCTCCCAGAGGAATTGCCACTCGGGTCACTCTGAGCTGTAGGCTGGACGCCACTCTGACTCTGCTCCCCTACAGCGGACGACGACTCTGGCCTCTCCTCGGCAGGGGCCGTCTCCATTGGTTCAGCACTGAGCTCTGCTCTCGTTTCAGAGGGTCCCTCTGTAGCGAAGCTGCCCTCTGCTGAGGTACTCTCTGCTGCTGTGGAGGTCTCAGCACTTGTATTATTGTCCATGCTCTGAGAAATGTCTGCCATGTCTTCAGCCTTGTGTTCAGGGCTCTCACAGTGGGACCCAGAGGATGATGTTGGAAGTACATCGTCCTTTTTGTCTGTCTGAGGATCATCACATGGGCCTCCAACATCACTGAAAGGTCTTGACTTCTTGCAGTCTTGGTTATTTCCATCAATGTCCTCTTGGGAACATTTGATCTCAGCAGCTTTGCTTAAGCCTGGCATGGATTCCTCTGGACTCGAGCTAGGAATGTATGTGCTGGTGGAGGGTAAAGGACTATCCATCCTCTCGGTTCTGGAGCCTTCTGAAACGCTCTCCATGCTCTCTTGTCCCTCTCTTTCAGCAGAGCTAACTGCACTCTCAACAGGATTTTCTTTATGGTCAGGACCTAGTGCTGAAACCAATTCTGCCTGCTGCAAGGTCTCCACACTGGTACTCGGGAGAGGTTCCCTCTGTTGGCTACAGGTCTGCATGGAGGTTTTGGTGTTTGTGAAAGCTGGTGGCTCAGCAGCTAGCGCAGCTGCAGACACCAGTGGTAGGTCAGAGGGCACATCCTTGCTACTACATTCTGCCTCCACATTTGAATTCTCTACAGGGAGACACTGGACTTCCCTCACTAAGAGAGGGTCAGAGTTGGAAGGAGCCGTCTGTTCTGCGATTGGCTGAGAACCACTAGCCTGGGAAAGACTGGGCTGAGGAAGCACCGGGTCCTTATTGGGAAGATCTCCGTTTGATGTTTGTGGAGTGAGACTGCCAGGAGTGTTCCCTTCCCTCTCTGAGCTGGAATCAACATCTGATCTTGTGTTTTGTAGATTAATTAAATTATGACTGTTGAGAACCTCATCTGTGTCTGCGGAGACCTCTGCAGTTCTTGGCTCCTCTGTTGGTTGAGCAGGCACACTGGCCGTTGGCAGGTTTTCAGTGGATTTACCTTCAGCACATGATGAATTGGCATCCTCATCCAGAATAGCCCTAAGGCAAGGAGATTCGTGTCTGCTCAACAGTGGTGTCCGGTTACTCTGCATTGCATCTGGAAGACTGTTGTAGTCCTTATCGTGAACAGATGGTGATCTGGTGGACTGCGGGACTAGGGAAGACTGGAGGAATGGAGGCTGGGAGTCTGAGGCTTCGAGATTGATGTCCGAGTCATACTCAATGGGCCTGGGTGTTAGCGTGGTCGCCTGACACGAGTCCTCTGAGCTGGCAACAGAAATCATGGACACCGATCTGGACATAAGGCCAGACCTCTCACTCTCTGGCCTGGGTGACCTGCTAAGGTTGTTCTCCATACCTGCCATGACCTTTGCACTGATGGAGGACAGGCTCTTACCATCAAGGGACATTGTTCTGGAACTGGTGCTATCTTTCAGGGGCTTTTCTCTGCTATGGGTATCAGAGCTCTCTGAACTCTTTGAGCGCAGGAGCTCTTTGTTCAAGCATGGTTCAGTCTTTGTTTTGTCTTTACTCTTTGACTTTGCTGGGTCTGCTGAAGGTCGCTGTTTCAACCTTTCCCGCTCTTTCTGTTTGATTTTCTCCAAGTGCTTCCTATGCCACTGTTCAATTTCCTGGTCCTTCAGGCTGAGCATGCGCTCAAAGCTGGTCTGCATCAAGTCATCATTCACCAGCCTCTTTTCTTTGGGCCGGACGTCTCGTGGGGCCGGGGAGGCTTTCAACTTGGCCCGGTCTGCCTCAGCTTCATTAGGTTTGGTCTTGCTGACCTTGCCCTGCTGAGAGCGGTCTTTGTGCCTGTCCTTGTCTTTATCCTTGTCCCTGTCTCTGTGTCTATCAGAGTCTCTGTCCCGGTCTCTCCGCTCACGCTCTTTCTCTGGCATCTTCAAGGCTTCTTCCTTTGATTTTCCTTTGATTTCGGAGACATAGCCCTTTTTCTCTTCCAATAGCAATTTCAGATTGGAACTTGAAGACAAAGCTCCATCTTTTACTTTGTCTTTCTTTTTCCTATCGCAGTCCTTCTCTTTTTCCTTTTCTTTTGAGCGATCAGATCTGCTATGATCTGTGGTCTTCTCTAGAGGTTTTCCTTTCTTATCAGAGCTCATCCGATCCTTCTCTCTGTGCTCCCCCCCACTGTATTCTCTCTCTGGCCTCTCCCTATCACTCCTCTTATCTAGCTTGTCCTTGTTCTTCCTACTGTCCTCATGCTTTTTAGTTGTGGACAACGATCTGAGCTTTTCACTCTCCCTGTGGTTTTTATCTCCCGGTGAGTGAGAGGAATTGGCTGCGAGTCTCTCCTTTTCCTTCCAGCGATCCGTTGAATTCTGGGTTTCAGCTTTGTCTGAGTGCTCCACTTTGACCTTTTTTTCCTTGTCGGGATACCGTTTCTCCATCTTTTCTGCCTCCCTCTCCTTTCCAGGGAGCCTCTTGTCGGTTTTCTCGCGCATGCCTTTTTCGGTGGGTTCCAGCTGGTCTTGATCAGCTGTGATCCCACTTATGGGCCTGTCTTCCGCCTCCTCCTTCAAAATACTCGTGTTCTGCAGCGGCTCGTCTGGAATCCGCCCTGAGCCGTGGCAGTCCGCCCTCTCGTCACGCTCACTAAGCTTTGCATCCTTTCCCCTCTCCTCCTTACAGACGGACTCCTTCCGCTCTTTTTTCACGGCCTTGTCTTTCTCCCGCTCCTCCCTCTGCCTCTTGTCCTTGTTGCTGCTGTTGCCGGAGTGCTTGTCTTTAGCGGCTCTCTCTTCCTTAACAGGAGAGGAGTCCGAGGTCTTCTGAGGCCAGCCGCCGTCTTCGCCCTCCTTTTTCACTGGCAAAGGTTCGTCGTTCTCGTCACTTTTGAAAAAATTCTCCTTCCAGAACTCCCTGTCAAACTCCAGATTCCTGTGGCTGTCCTTCCTGGCCTCTTTCTGCTTATGGCGGCTCCTCTCAGCTTCATACTCCCTCCTGTGTTTGTCTTTCTCCTTGTGTTTTAGTTTATGCTTTTTGACTACTTTGCCGTCTCCGTCAGTCTTCCGTATCGCACCCTCACTGCTGTCTACGCTGTTTCCTATGCTGCCTTCTTTGTAAGGACTCGAGCCTCCATCTTCTCCATCTACAGTTGAGTCTTTCTGGTGATGTTTGCTTTTCTCCTTGTGCTTGCACCCCTTGGTGCTAGCACCTTCAGTGCAGTAGTCTGCTTCTGTGTAGTGGTTGTATTTGACCCCATCCACAGGACAGGAACTGTCACTGATGGAGACGCAAGTCTTAGTATTTTCCTGTTTTAGTGGTGTTGCTTGCTTATCAGTCAGGCTGTGGTTCAGTTTGGGAGACTTCACAGACGACAGGTGGAAGAGGTGAACTGATGTGTCATCTTTGGGACTGAAAGACATCTTAAAAGAGTCTTCATCCCGACTCTTATCTGTGCTCTCAGACACAGTGGCTACAGAGAACACCAGGGTTTTGCTGTTTTCCTTCCCATCCTCTTGGTTTTCTTTATTTTTATTCTGGCTTTTGGTCTTCCTCTTCACTTTGCCCTTGTCTTTCTGCTCGGCGCTCTCCTTTTTGGACCGGGCCTCTGATTTCAGCCCCTCGGAGCTCTGGGAACAGGTCGGAGAGCTCCTTTTCTCCGGCAAGCTCTCCATCTCATCACTAGAGCTGTCTGAACTGCAAGGCAGGACGCGGGAAGTCTTTTGCTTTTTGGAGCGGGAGGAATCCCCCTTGCCGCCCTGCTTTCCTGCGACATGATTCTTGTCCTTTTCCTCCTTTTCCCTCTGCCGCAGTTCTCGCCTCAGGATGTGTCGGTCATTCAGGGCTTTGCTCAGATCCTCCTCCTCCTCTTCGTCCTTGAATTCGTACTCATCCAGGCCCGACATGGAGGACGATGCTTTCACTGTACCTGGTTTGCCATCAGAGTCCTTCTCAGCATCTGAATCCTCCATGTTGTCGTCATCCACACTGGAGGGGTTCACTGATGGTGGGTCTTCAGAGTCTGTGGAAATAAAGGAATAAATAAACAAATAAAAACACTGATAAGACAATTTTTATTACAAGAAGTAACAACTACATGGTTACAAGATGTTACCACCATCATGTTATGACATATACGTAGGAAATTGAACAATTCAGAGATACCATTGTACACAAAAAGTACAATTTCATTTTATAAAGCAGTGTCTGTAATACATCCTTATATGAAAGGAAGCAAAACGAAGTTTAGTATCATTAACAGGGAAGGAAGCAAAACTAAGTTCAGTATCATTAACGGGGCAGCCAAACGCTACAGCCTCTCCCATGTACCTGATGAGCTGTCCTCTTGCTCTGACAGGGCTACCTCTCCCTTCAGCAGCTGTTCCAGCTCCTGGGAGTCTGCCACGTCTACTGGCCGCTCTCCACGCTTGTTGGCCTGAAAGGCATTACCACCGTGCCGCAGGAGCAGCTTCACAATCTGCAGAGAATGTATGATGGGAGCAGAGGTTAGTTTTGGCATTCAGGAACTAACACAAGAAGAGTACAAATACTGGAATTTGGGTTTAAAATTGCAACGAAACGTTGATGAAACGGGTAATGTATCCAACAGCAAGATCACACTTCGAGAACAGAAATATGTTAATGTACCAATTTGTCTTTGGACATTTTTATTAAACAATATGACATTTTTTATTCAACATTATCTCATTTTTATTCAACAATATTCCAGCAGCCCAACAGCCATGATTCTTCCAGCATGACAGTATACTGTAATGTGTAAAGCAGTTACATTTTATGCATGGTATTGCTGCGGAACTTACATCTTTATGTCCGCTACTGGACGCATCGTGGAGCGGCGTGTCATCGTCCAAACCCTGCGTGTTGACCT
>OMKL01000681.1:0-11565 GCA_900302295.1 Parasudis fraserbrunneri
AAATCAGATATACAGTATTTTAAGTTAATTTCCCATAAAGGTGTAAGTAATAAGTTTGTATTGGAACAGACATTAAAACAAAGGTAATCAGTTAAAACACTACAAGCCGATAGCCTGTCGTACCTCTGGTCAACAGCTGTTGCTCCGCACCGTCATCTTGGCTCTGATCGTCTTGTAGAGATGATAAGGTGCCTTCGTTGGACTCCTCTATGGCTCTCAGTAGGGACGCCAGCAGCCGGAGGCGGGTCTCACCGGTGTCTTGAGAGACCGTCTTTTCATCAGCAACCTCTGAAGCAGGCTGTGGGAATGAAATGCATAGAAAGACATTGAAAAATGTAATTCAGCCATTTTCTGCCAATGGTGGTCATTATTAGTGTCACCAATACATTTGTGGGTCTGACACTGATAGATGATTGGGATTTGTAAAACACAATCATATTCGATTTTTGCATAGAATTGCTCTTTTTTTGTACTTATGTCTAAAGTAAATGTAATTATCTTTAAATTTTATTATAAGTTATTGTTGATTGAAAGGAGCATAATGACACCAAGCAGCAAATATTCCTCACTGAACTTCTAAAACAGTTGGTGGCCAGGACAATGTTGCAGCTACACTAGTTATCGTCCCTTCACTCACCTGTGCATCCGCGTTAATCAGAGCCTGCAGTGCCTCTCTCTGCCTCCTCATCTGCTCTCTCTCTTCCTCCTGTCTACGTCTCGCCTCCTCCTGCTCCCTCTGCTGATGTGCCATTGCCTCCCTCTGCTCCTGCACCCGCTTATGAACCTCCTGCAGCTCTTGCTTCTGCCTTTCCATATCCTCCTGAGGGGAGTCTCGCAGGAAAACCCCAGGCTCAAATGAGGCCTGCCCTGGTAGCGAGGGTGGGCCGTCAGTCACACTTGGGCTAATGGCTGGGATGGGATCAGAGCTTGGTGGGGGTTGGCTAGTGGAGGTAGCTTGGGTTGTAAATGGTCTGTAGGGCAGGCGGTCCACAGTGACTGAAGAGGGTCGCAGTCTCTCGGGAAGGTGGTCTAAGACTCTCTCCATCAAGCTATCAGTTAGCCAGGCTGTGATTCCTGCTCTTTGGTCTCTGGGACTCTCTGTGGATGACTCCAGTTGCACTGGCAGGGATCTGGAGTCAACACCCAAGCTTGCTCTTGAACTCAAACCAGAACCAGGGAGAGAAGGAGGGTTTCTGGTAGGGATTTCCCCTGGAGCTTGGGACTGAGCGTTAGCTTCAGGGATATGGGCCGGCATTGCAGAGCCAGTGGGGAGCTGCAGAGGGGGCGCTAGGGGCACAGCCACCCCAGCTGAATGTAGAGGAGGCTGCACGGGGCATGTTGGTACAGCAGGGGACAGTGCTGATGTTGCAGTCAGGTTGTAACGAATTTGAAGCGCCCGCTGGTATTCCTCCAGGCGCTTGCGGGCCACTTCCACTGACCTATGGTGGAGCCTAAAACGCATGGTCAACAAAGTAAATGGAAAACACCGTCAAAATTATTGTGAACACTGTTAAGAGTTGTGGAACAAAATGCACATACATGTTTAACCTCTTTTTATATCTTACAATATACATACATATACATATATAATGTACTCTCTATGTTTCACAATACATTCTCTTTTACCCACGGCACACAGGTCAAAGGCAAATTATGGTCACTCACTCACTCACTCACTCACTCACTCACTCACGCATGGATGTTTTGTGAGGGACGTTATTGGTATTGGGATCTGAGAATTTCCTCAATACTAAAATCTAATACAAGAGCTATGCAAGTTGTAACATGCCAGAAATCAAAGCAAAGCAACTTGTTTTGTTGCATTTTTGACACACAGAAAGATAACAGATCCCTCTAATGCTGAAAATGTATATTTCTTTGCTCAATGAACCAAAACGCATAGGCAGATACTTCACTAAAGAGCCCCCCTTATCAGACATACCCCTATTATCGTGCTAGCCTACCGCTCTTGCATTTCACCACCCTAAAGGGCAAATACGACATCTGCCACAAAAATAATGGAAAGTTTCCTCCAACAATCTAGGGTATCTCTATTCAAATAGTACATTTAGAAAATTATAGGCCTAATGTATCGAAACTGGCTCCACTGAAAATGCTTCCCTCTTGAAAGAGCTGTTGGAAATCAGACAAGAGATAAAATACTGAAACAGATGTGTTTCTGTCCAACTAGTAAACAGTCTGGGTCAGCCATTTTGCCCACATCCTACGCTGATGGATAGCTCGTTTTTTGTAAAGATTAGTTTCAAGTTTCAAGTTTTATTTGTCACATGCAGTTACACCACAGTGAAATGCTTTTTTCTGTGTTCTTCAAGATTATCAGAATAAAATCACAATCAAAAAGTCATGGCTCTGCTTGCAATGTTAAGAATCTGTGCCTGACAGCGGGAGGGTTCACTTTTTCCCATTTTCATCATTTAATATGTAAATTGTTGTGCCATGTCTCGCACATAAAATCAACATTTTTCACAGTGCATGAAAAGCAAATGATCAGCCAACGAGGGATGCCAACATGCTTGAGTTTAGGACTGGTAAGAAAGTGATCCAGTGCATACACACAGCAGAGATTAACTTCATTACACACCTGTTCTGCTCCATCAGTCTCTGCTGGTACTCTCTTATCCTTCTGGTATGGTCATCTTCACCTGCTGCAGCCACTGGCTGCCAAAACAACAGTCTCGGGTAAGACAGGCAATTGTGAAGTGACTGTACCACACCAGCCACAGAAAATAATATGTGTTTTCCAAGCATTACAGGGCTCTTGATATCTGATCACAGGGTTCTGCGGTTCCCAGGGAATTTCAGACATGGTGGCGCAGCGCCACTGTTACATTCTTGGGTGCACAAGCGCTTTAGTTCGTCAGTGTGATCCCCACCTTAGACCAACTACACTGATCACACCAAGGGGTCGTTCACAAAGGGTTGGTCGCAGGAGAAACAGATAGGAAAGAAGGGCTCAACTGAAGACCTACCTCAGCGGCTGAACCAGGGATGACAGAGGCAACTTCCTGGTCGTGGACAGGTACTTCCTGTGTCACGGCTGCCTTTAGAGTCTCTCTCTCCTGCTGGGCCTCTAACAACATCTGCTCCAGCCTGGCCTTCTGCTCCTCCAGCTCCTGAAGTAAAGCTACCTGCTGCTGCTTCTCCCTCTCAAGCTCCTCCTCCTGAAGGACAAGACAATATAGATACATTTAACAGTCAATGTATAACATGTACTGAATAATACAACCAACTCTGCTGCCGATTCTGAATATGTAACTCCTCATATGTTTATCAGCATAGTCTGCCTGAAACAGGATTTACAGTTTCTGCTGCATCTCCAGATTCTCCTCCAACAGGAAAACACACTGAAGAAGATGAAACGAAAACAAACTGCCTTTACCGTCTGTCTGTACAGGCGATGAACTCTACACGCACAAAGGTCAGTTATTACTCATCGGCCACTTGAGTATGAACAAATACATACCCTTCTCTTTCGCTCCTCTTCATACATTTGGATCCTGTTAGCCAGCACATCAGGAGGAAGCAGGGTTCCTGCTACAATGGACTCCTCTTTTGTCTCTGATGCTGATTATTAAACAAAAAAAAATGCAAACATTAAATCTCTCAAAGAAAGCAAGCAAGCAATTATGAAAATGTCCTGAATAGATTTCCTCATGGTAACACAGTATCAATTAGCGATATTGTAGGAATTCATGAGAAATAACAGAATCTTGAAGCTTTTCGTTATTCCAAAACCACAAACGTGCACTTTATTTTTCTTTTACAAAATGACTGCCTCAAAGGTGGAGCAAAACCCCGTATTCATGCGACAGAGCATTAAAGAGAACGTGTCCCCACATACAACATTGCAAACGAGGTGAATTATACGTTTATTTCCTACGTGGGCGGCCGCCACAATATCACATACTGACCAACCTGGTGGTGAGCGAGAGGGTCCAGGGAGCCCGTGGCTGGAGGCGGGCGGCCTCCCGTTCCCCTCGCTGGACAGAGAGCCGGTGTCTATGGTCATGTCCCGCTCTGGGATCTGACGAGCAGTAGTGGCGGCTGGCTGGTCGGTTGCGGGGACACTGCTACCATGACTGGTCCACTGGTCCCTCTGGCTCCTGATGCGGTCCAGGAGTTTCTTCAGCGCCTGTCGGGGAGGGGCACCTGCCGGTCTGGAGGGCTCCCCTGAGGCAACAGAAAGAGCAGTCCATGAGTCTCTTGATCGGGATCAGTTTAAAGATAAAAGACATTGCTGGGAGAAGAAGAAGAAGAAGAAGAAGAAGAAAAAAGCAATAAGTGCTTCAGTGGGTATTTTTAAGAATGTGCTCTTTGGTAGGGAATAGGGATATCTTGAGGAAAAAATATATAAACAAAAACTAAAACCTCTCTTAAAATGAACATTTTCAAAAGCCTTTTCAAATGGACTATTTGAAAACTAGCCTACTGCATGGCTAGTTATTGAAACTAGCAATAGTTTCAAGAGACTGAATTGGACTAAGAATGGGTACCATGAGGATTTTATCTTTATAGATCCCACTATCAATACTGCTTATTGATACTGATACTTATTGATACTCCCTAACATTTTGGGGGAAAAGACATGTTGTGAAAATAATTAATAGTAATTTTTTTTAAATGGTGTTGATAAAATGAAATCAATTGTTTTCTCAGAAAGGACTTGATGGGATCAATTGGTATTGGCTAGATAATAACAATAGATAAGAGTAGAGACAGCAATGTACTGTAGCCTACACAGAGTAGAGTCATCCAGTGTCCATCAATCACTAGTTATTATTCAGATGATGTCATGTGAGCTCCAGATGTTTTTCTTTTCAACCTCCTACTTCAATGAGGCCACTGTATGAAAAATATAGGCTATTCAGTTTACATTACTGACATTTTAAAACCACTTATTACATAAAAACAAAATTCTATAATAGGCTATAGGTATGATATTTCATCACTAAGCATTTGGGCATTTCCCTTTAATTAGGCCTTCCTTTGACAGTTTCTTTCCAACATAGAGGAGGTAGTCACGGTAAACCAAGTTGAAATGACTGATATCATGCTGTGGAGGGTGACCAGCATGTCTGGTTGATTATGACACTTTTAAAATCTTTTGAATGCTGAGACAGCTTATTATTTACCTGCGCATAGGTATATTGCTCAAATT
This sequence comes from Parasudis fraserbrunneri, assembly GCA_900302295.1. Classification (NCBI taxonomy): domain Eukaryota; kingdom Metazoa; phylum Chordata; class Actinopteri; order Aulopiformes; family Chlorophthalmidae; genus Parasudis; species Parasudis fraserbrunneri. The sequence goes on from OMKL01000681.1 coordinate 5,180, forward strand.
GTGTAAAAATGAAAGTGTCCTATCTGATGATGGTTATTTTCTGATGTGTATGCATCTGTGTATATAGACTAATGCATCCATTTATTTAGAACACTGACATTTTAATTCTAGTTAAGGAAATACCATCTTATATGTTAAGGAAATATCATCAGCATGATCTGACAAGATTACATTTCTCAAAGTTGACTGCAGAGGGAGAGAGACCAGACAGCTGTGGGTGAGTCACATTGACTTTTAACAAGAGAGTAGTGGCACTCTGTGCTGTCAATTCATAAGCTGTCTTGTCTCAATCAGAAACAATCTATGCTGTCATGGCGATATAGAGAGAGAAAAATCCTTTCCGATTTTGTTTTTGAGATTCTTCTAGTCTCAATAGCAAAAGCCCTCACAGCCATGAAATTAGAGTCAAGTACCATTAGCAGCACCATTTGTCCAAGAGCTGATGGGTATTTCGGTTCTGACCAATCAAGAACCGGTACCAAACTGGCACCGGTTCTCAGTACCCATCCCCACTTGGGACTCGAGCAGGGTTGGCATGGTAACACCTCTGCCCTATGGGGCATGTAATGATAATATGACTCTCAATCATAAGCAGTTATCTTGCTTTTTGGCAGGTCAACAGTTGTCGGAATAAAGAAATGCATGTTTTGTGGTTTCCGCTATAAGACTCGCTCTCCACCTTGTGCCGGTACTTCCTGCTCTACGCTTCCCGTTTGTTGCCTGGTGTCACGATGTGTCTCTTCTGCTCCAGGTGTGACTTCCAGTGGTGTGGTGACGTCATCCAGGGTGAGGTCCAACTCTTGGTCCTGGCTGTCTGTGGATAGGGCTGGCAGAGGTTCCGGCACCAGCTGCAGCACCAGGTCACCTTTCACCCCTGGGGGTCAGGCATATGGATTGGGGGTTTAGTGGACTTATATCACTCTCACACATTCATCCAATCAATCAAATCAAATCAATCCAGGAAATGGATCTCCATTTACAATTCAAAAATGATTAATTATGTATCCACCAGAGACCTGTCTTTCCACTGCTGCCTTCATGTTCTCATTCTTTTCAATGGAAACAATGTCCTACTATGTGATCCTGATAGTGCTGAGAACATATACAATATATAACTATATTTCAAATTTTAGCATAAGAGTGCCATGCTTCAAACAGGTTATCAACAGTCATTTAGCAACGGCAGCAGCCACGGCCATCTCTTATCTGAGCAGTTCCCTCAAGCGCCGCTAGCTAAAAAATAAATAAAAAGGAGGTGCCTAGTGGACACGGCCTCTTACTTCTCTCTCCAGTGTACATGTCCTCGAAGGCAAACTCCATCTCCCTCTGGCAGTCCTCCCTCATCTCTTGTCTCTTGTAGAGAGGCTGGAAAATCTGAGCAGGCATCTGAGACACCTGCTGTCTTCTCCTCAACAGGTCCGTCTGCTGCATGTGCTCCAGTTGGGCAAGGAAACGCTCACGGTCCTGGAGGAGACATTAATGACACTTCACTGTTGGTACTCAGATAACAGTATAGGTCAACATTCTCAGAATTGGTAGCTGATTCACTTATTGACCTGCTTCACAAGCATGAGTAGTACAAAGAGATGTTTTGTCGCTTTTCACTTATGGTATTAACCATACTGTACATGGAGTAACAACTGTTAATTTTAAATGACTGGTTAACCGGATAATCAGATAACCTTGCACACCACTAACATAGAGGTATTTTTGGTATCTCTTAGTCTCAAGGATATGTATAGAGATCCGTGTAAAAGCAGCGGTGTGTTATTAACAGCAGTCTGTATGATACCTGTGTGAGCTGTTCTCTCCTCAAAGCGTGCTGCCCTCTGAGGCGGGCTTTCTCCAGCTGCTCCTCTCTCTCCCGCTCCGCCTCCCTCCCCAACTCCTGCAGCCTCCGCACCTCGACCTCCGCTACCTCCTGTGCATTCGGCTGGGAACACAGAGAGACTGGGGTTGCAGAGCGATTCATAGAAAGAGAGAGACAGTCGATGGGCAGTAATGATAACTCACTCCGGTTACATTTACTGGGTTACTTACATGTGTTGTGTCTCTCTCCCTGTCCACTGCAGTCTCAGGCAAGTGGTAGTGCGTTACAGAGAAGGCATTTATATCTGATCTTTTCACCATTGGCTGCTTCTTGGACTCAATGTTCTGTTTGAACGGGGAAAAAATTAATTTCATCACCCCGCTACCTTGGTGAGCCGATTGGATTTGCAAGCTCACCTCTTATGTTGCAACAGAATCCAATCTGGCGAACCCGTGTTTGGAAAACAGCAAACCTAGCACAGATTACAACAGTCATACTGTAACAGTCAAATCCAGGAAATTACGTTTGAGGGGGGTGGTTCAGTTAGTGAAAGTGCGGAATTAAAAAACATTAATCGTAGCACTTTCAGAGAACAGTAGATATTTGCCCTTCTTTTAATTGAATCCTAAAATTCTGAAATAACAGATGTTGTGGCTGTTCTCTGGAGCTGCTGAATGATGGCTGAAATTGAATTATGTGCCTTCGCCAACAGGACGACTTCCCCAAAGCTCAGTCTCTGAAGCTGACAGGACTATCCATGCCATGCTAAGTCCACCCCTTTCAGGGTACAGGAAGAGCCAGTGTGGCTTGAATTTTGTTGTGAAATGACATGTGAGTTTGCAAATCCAGACAGATTTATTCAGAACAAATAAGGTAAATAAGGTAAGACCTTTTAAAAATGGTAGCTGGTTCTCAAACTGTATAACATATTGCATATTCTGTCAGTTTCCACAACAGAAACTAGGAAAATCACCTCAATAGGGTTTGGTGGGAGGGGTGGGAGGCTGGCCACTTTTGCTGACCTCTCCTTTTCTGCCTGTAGCGCTTTTCTCCTGGCTTTGATAGAACTATAAAGAAAAAAAGAACAGAGATAATTAACATTTCAGAATCAGAAACACTTGTATTACCTAGTATGAGGTATATAAAAGGAGTTGGCCTTGGCACATGGCGTAATGATCTACCAACACGACACTAACTGACGCAGTGCTTTTTCTCAGTTTGTTTTTTTCATTTCACTGGGATGAAATGAATAACCTGTCAACAACCTGCCTAAAGCATGTGATGCTGACCGGTTTTGCTCCTCCTGGTCTCTCTGTCTTTGTGACTTGAGTTCTCTCAGGGCCTCTCTGTAACGCTCCTCTGCTTTGGCATGATTCTCCTCCTCTCTCTGGGCTACTGCTGCCCAGTCAGGTTCCTAGTGTGAAAAAAAGAAGCAGCAAAACAGCAGTTAGATGGTCTACTCTAGGCAACTTTACTCAGACATTACATTCATATTCTGGGGTAGAATGAAACTTCTGTATGCAGCCTCTAGGATCAGATTTGAGCAGCAGTTTTTCACATATTGTGGCGTAAGCAGTGCTCGGTTATTCGAGCTTGGGTCAACTGATTTCAGCTGTCTCCGAATTCACATTCCAGCTACTTCAAAGAGAGCAGAAAGTTGCTGGGTTTAATGTCGTCCTGGTCAGCCCTGCATCAGAGAAAGCATTACTTACATTTTCTTTGGCGCTTCTGTGGCCTTGTCCGATGAGTAGGAGACTTTCCTGATATAGCTTCTGCAGGGTTTCGAGTTTCTCCTTCTGCTGTCTCGCCCAGTCTTCCCTCAGTACCTCCTCAAGATTCTGGAGCTCACGCTCCCGTCTCCGCTGTACCTCCTGGCGGATCTGCAGCGCAATGCATCGCTCCTGTTCACGCACCTGCACGGCAGTCACACCCAACACAACAATTAATACAAGTCGAATACTCCCGTGTCATGCAGTGGTTTGAAACATTAAGATATTTAAAAGTTTGCAATTTTCTAGAATCATCGTGCGGTGATGATGTCAACATTAGACGCCATTGACAACTGAGTAAACGATTGCTAACGTTACCTGTTGTATTCGCAGCTTTCTTCTCCTTTCGTGTTCCTCCCGTATGAGTTGAGCCTCTTCGTTGGGACTCAGCCTCAGTCTAGCTACCTTTCTCTTCATTGTGAAAGACTAATGTTAACAAACCTTTAGCAAAAACAAGGACCGACGTTTAGCAACAACAAAGGCCAAGTTAGCTGGCTAGCTAGCTTCGCTGCCATCCGTAGCTAGCTACCGCTCACTGTCTCAACAACACATACATTTTTTATGAGGTAAGGACTTAGCTGTAATGTGAAGCGAAACGCATCAGTGCAAGACTAGAGAAAGTGCGAAAGGAAGATGAAATCCTTCAACAAATGTTTTGTTTATCATCCGAAACCCATGCCAACAAGTGAGCGTTTATTCTTCTTCATGCCATGAACGTCACATCCGGTAGTTTAAACCGCCCGCTTGCTCAGCACTGGGCTTGTTCCAGATGCATTGCACCATGGCATATATGTTGCCCTCTGTCAATTTACATTTGTATCCAATATCTTGGTTTAAATTATGGATACGATATCATTGTCAAATATCATTAACCGTAGTTACTAAAGGACCTAATTTGTTATTTGTATGGCACTGGAGGGATACATTCAGTAAGTATATGGATAGCGCATCCGCAGCCAAATGCAACCTGGAACGTTTCCAATACACAGCGTGTACACTAGAGGGCAGTAAAGTGCAGTTTTCCTTCTGTATGCGGACAGGATCGGGGGGAAGAAACGAAGAAGATTCCTTTCACTTCGTTTCTTTGCACTGAACAATGCGCAACGTTATGTATATGTTGGTTGTCTTTTGATCCAGCTTGTTGAATTTGGACTGTCTAGTGACCATCTGTAAGGTAAACCATAGCTAGTATATCAGTGAGCGAGCTGCTCAGCGAAGTTGATTGCTTTATTGAGTCTTGGAGCAAGGCTAATGTTAGCTAACGTTACTTAGCCACACATACTGTCAAAGGCTATGTGTCTAAACATGTTTCCATGTGTAACTTGTAGCTAGCTGAAGGTCTCTACTGCTAGCGATTGCTGTATTTCTATTTCTACATGTCTACTGTTAAGTGACTGGCTGAAGTTATTCTGAAAAGTGTTCAAATAAGCTAGACCAAATCACCTAACTTTAACTAACCAGATTCTAGCTAACAACCAAATATGTTTTCTGCTGTGTCCCTGACAGTTGTAGATTTGATTTTACCCCCAACCCCATCCCATCATCATCATTATCATGTCGGGTGGTCCAGCGGTGCGGGTCAGCATTGAATCCTCCTGCGAGAAGCAGGTTCAGGAGGTGTCCCTGGATGGAACGGAGACGTATGTCCCCCCTCTGTCCATGTCACAGAACCTAGCCAAGCTGGCCCAGAGGATCGATTTTGGCCAGGGTTCTGACTCGGATGAGGAGGGGACGGAGGGCGAGTCCAGGGACCGGGAGTGGGGGAAGCAGGAACAGGAGGAGGATGAAGGTGGGGTATCTTGAGGAGGTAACATGACTCTACAGTCTACAGGGGAACAGCATACAGAGTTGTGCATAAATGATGATTGAAAATCACTTGTGGCAACTTCAAGACATGGCTGGAGGCACTTAATCTATTCGAATTTTCTCCAAAAACTGGCCAAGTACAGTCTGAAGCCTCCTTTTCCCATAAAATATTAGCATTTTCAGTCCATAATTAATTGTTTGGTCACGAGTGTGGTGTTCTCCAAGCTCGTGAAAAACTGCTTATCAACCGGTAACAATATCCGTAACATATATTGCGATACTGATATATCAGTGATAAGCCAATATCGAAAAATGATGGAAATACCATGATACACTTTTGTAAGGGTTCATCTCTCACCTACAGGCACAGTGAAGTTCCAGCCATCTCTTTGGCCCTGGGACTCCGTGAGGAACAACCTTCGCAGTTCTCTGACAGAGATGTGTGTGCTGTATGATGTCCTGAGTGTGGTCAAGGAGAAGAAGTACATGGCCCTGGACCCGGTGTCTCAGGACCCTACAGCTGGAAAGGTCAATAGGATACATGGAGGGTTGTCACCGACTATTTTATCGACTCATCGAAATTTAGTTCCCCACATGCAATCATGCACAATCAATGACCTCTTTAAATCTATTGTTTATAAGGGAAGCACTTAAATATTTTCAGGAAATAATCCATTCAGCATGAAAAAAAAGCATAACAAACGACTAATCGACTAACAAAGTCGTGGTCGACTAAGACCAAATTGGCTGATTGATCGAATCGACTAATCAACTACAGTAAGAGGGTGCAACCCTATGTATCTCAGAGGGATATGCAAAGAAATAAATTCCTAATTACACTGTATGTAATATGCCAATTCAGTGCTCTAAATTAAAAAAACAAAACAAAAAAACAATAATAAAATAAAATTGGTTGAAAGAAAGATTAAGTATTTTATGTAAGATATTTCACCATTCTTTTTTTTTTTTTTTTTTTTTTTTTTTTTTTTTGTGTGTTCTCT